>JALJVW010002253.1:0-66404 GCA_024865655.1 Emberiza elegans
TCACTCCACATTTAGACACACTCACAGTTCTGTATTTAATCCCATCCCAGTGCCAGACTTGTCTAGCCCCAGACCCAATCCCAACCCCAGCCCTAAGGCCAATCCCATGTCTAGCCTTAACCCCAATCCCAGCTCTAATCCAAATCTCAGCCCCAACTCCAAGCCCAGCCCCAATTCCAGCCTCTTCCTAAACCCTCAGCCCCAAACCAAATCCCAGGTTCAGCCCTTCTGGGGGTTTGGGGGTGTCTCTGTCCCTCTGAGCCCGATGATGTTTGGGTGGGGTCACAGCAGGGCTGAGAGGGACAGAGACCCCCCCAGCCTCCCCAGGGGTGAGAAGGTCGGAGAGTCCCCCCAGCCCCGAGCACCCTCAGCGGTGAGAGGGACACAGAGCCCCTGGTCCCCAGCCCTGCACAGGCATTGCCTGAGGCCAGAGGGATGGAGACCCCTGAGCATCCCCAGGGTGGAGGGACAGAGACCCCTGAGCATCCCCTGGGCTGAGAGGGACAGAGACCCCTGAGCACCCCCCTGGCACAGGGGTGAGAGGAGGGAGACCCCCAGGCATTCCCTGGGGTGAGAATGATGGAGACCCCCTGGGGAATGGCCTGGGGTGACAGGGACACCCCCTGGGGAACTGGGGTGAAACCCCCTCCCAAGCATCCCCAGGGCAGGGAGAGGCACAGAGACCCCTCAAGCATCCCCTGGGAACTGGACAAAATAAACTTGGCAGAAATCAAACTTAACTCTGCATAAATCACTTTTTGATGAATATTTGATTTTTCCACAAGTCACATGTGATGAAAACACAAACAAATCCCAAACATTAATAAACTGACAGTACAAGCAATTTTTAGCAATTCCAAGTTCCACTGGTTCCTGCACAGCTCCAGCTCAGCTGATGACAGGTTCTGATAAAAGAAAAGTGGAAATTCAGCCCAATACAGATATTATTAAAAGAAAGGAAAAGCTCTCTGTGTAGCTGTCACAAAGGTGACAGGGACAAAAGAAAAATGATTCTCACATTTGGCAAAGAGCCCAAGCCTGGGAATTCAGGAGTTATTTGGGAATTTAGCTACTTGAGCTGGGCTTCTTTGGGACTTTTAGCAGCCTTGTGTTCCTCACCTGGGGTGAATGAACCTTGTCAGTCTCACTGGTAACATTTGCTCCCTTTCCTCCAGTGATTTTAACAAACTTTTCAAGGAAGGACAACAAAATATTTTTCTTTACACTGGCCACCCACAACAGCCATTTTCCTCATCAGTTCTCCCAAAGTCGCTCAGAGGAAGCTGCGTCCAAGTTTCCAAGGAGTTCCTCCAGAGAGCCACAACCTCCTCAGAGGAGGGAACCATGCTGTTGTCAAAGGCACTTGGGGTCAGACAACAGTGCCCTAAACTCACTGTGCCAAAATAATGTTGCAATCTGGTTAAGAAAATTGTTAGAGAGATGCCTCTGCCCCAGTTAAGGTGCTAATGAGACCAAATCCAAAGTGGATTTTATTGAACAGTAAATGTGAGGTAGAGAGAGATGGAAAAAAAAAGAAAAGGGGGAACAGCAAGGGAGTGACAGGGACAGAGACCTCCCCCGGAGCAGGGCAAGTGTGACATTGTCCCCTCTGTGTGTGACCTTCCCAGGGTGGGGTTTTACACCTGAGCCAGTCTGGGTAAGGGGGGTGGTGTTCACCCCCTGAGCAGGGATTATGCCACTGTTTCAGGTTGCAATGCAAGATGTAACCAAATGCATGTTTTCAATCCCCATCTTCATCAACTGCTATAAACAGGTGGAGCAGTGTTCTTTATCTCTTCCATGACTCACACCTGATAACGCCCTCCAGGGGAGATATCTTCTGTGAATGGGCCATTGTGTGTCACTGCAGGACTGATAAAATTCCATCATCCCATTGTGGAATGCTCCGCCCAGAGGGAGGATCCAAGCATTCCTACCTGGATATAAGCTGAGGCTTGAAACACCAGGAGCACCTTGCCTGCTGGATTCCCAGAGGACAAGAGCTCCATAACCACCACTGGACCATCAGAGGAAGACCAAACCCTTCTACAGGACCACTGCTTCGACGGAATCACATTCATCACTCCAACAGGACTGCAGCCACCATTTAATGGGACTGCTGCCACCACCCTGAGCAACAGGGTGTCAGGTTATATCCTGACTCTGTCAGTTTAAGGCAGTGTTTCTGTATCATTGCCTTGATCTAAATTTTCTTATTAAATTGTAGTTCTGGCGTAGACTCTCACCCAGGTTTGCCTTCAAACCAGTAAAAACTCAATGTACTCATCCCTTGTTTTCCTCCCAAAACAGGATTTCCCATTCCCAAACCTTTGCCAGATGGAGGAGGAGGCTGTGAGGAAGAGGAAGATGCCTGGGACACCCAGGCAGGTGAGGAGGAAGTCAGTTCCCTTTCCCCTCTCTCCTGCTCCATCTCCCAGCCCAGCATGGCCCCTGGCTGCAGGACAACCCTGCTGCCAACCCCGTCCTGCCTGGGGGATGCACTGGGGGATCTCCTTCCCCTTCCCTCTGGCACGGAGGCAAATCCCATCCTCTCCTTGTCCTTCCTCCCCCAGACAAGGAGCTGAGGATGGAGACCAGGAGGAAAAATCCCCAAAGCAGAACCTCATGGAAGAGGCTGTTTTGAGTGACTCCATGGCACAGGAATCCAACAGGGAAGAAAAATCCCCAGAGATCCCACAGGAGGAGGGGCCCAAACCCAGCCCAGGGTGCTCTGAGGAGAAAAGACCCACCCTGAGCCAGGAAGGTGGACAGAGCTTCAGCCAGAGCTCAGAGCTGGTGGTCCATGAGCAGCTTCATGATGGGGAGAAGCCCTACAAGTGCTTGGAGTGTGGGAAGAGCTTCAGGCAGAGCAGCACCCTGATCAGCCACCAGATGATCCACCTGGGGAATGGCCCTAGAGTGTGGGGATGGGAAGGGCTTCAGCTGCAGCTCCCCCCTCATCACCCATGGCCCCACACTGGGAGAGGAGAGTGTCCCCAGTGGAAGAGGTTTCAGACCAGCTCCAACCTCCTCAGGCACCAGGATTCACACTGGGAAGGCCCTTGCCCTTGTGGGAAGGGCTTCAGGCGCAACTCCCACCTCATCATCCACCAAGCGCATCCACACTGGGGAGAGGCCCTACAAGAGTGTCCCCAGTGTGGGAAGAGGTTTCAGACCAGCTCAAATCTCCTCCTGCATGAGCGGATTCACACAGATGAGAGGCCCTTCTGCTGCCCTGACTGTGGGAAGGGCTTCAAACACAACTCCCACCCTCATCACCCACCAGCGCATCCACACTGGGGGAGAGGCCCTACAGAGTGTCCCCAGTGTGGGAAGAGCTTCACCCAGAGCTCTCACTTGACCAGACACCAATGGAGGCACCAGTAAGGGAAGCCCTGCCAAGTGCCTAAACTGCAGGAAGAGCTTCATGCCCTGCTCCAACTTCATCCCCCATTGGAGACTCCATGTTGGGAAGAGCCCTGGTGATCCATGTTCCCTGTGATCCATGCTGGGAAGACACCTGTCCCTTTTCCTGCCCCTCCAATGACCTGATGTGGGATTGAAGAACATGAGGGTCTGGGCCATGGCCCTGTCATTACATTCACTCCCACCTCAGGTCATTGCCAGGGGCAGGAAAGGGACTCTCTCTCTCTCTCCCCTGAGGAGAAGGGTGTCCTTTTCAGGCAGGGGGAAATACATTGCCAGAAAGACCCAGTGAGTTTGTGTTTTAGTTTTCCCTGTAAACAGTTTTATTTATCCCTTCTGTTATCAATATTTTTCTGTTCCTGTTTGTTCCTTATCTTGTTGCTGTTCCCAATAAATTGTTCTTATCCCAGCCTGGGATCTTTGCCTTTTGTGCTTTCCATGGGAGGTGGGAGGGCAGCGAGGGCAGCGTGGTTTTAGCGGGAGCAGGAAATTGGGGAATCCCATTCCTGAACCTGGGCCCATGGAAACCGAGCATCCCAGCTGGTCCCAGCCCTGGTGGCCATGGCAACAGCCTTGGGAGCGGGTCCCTGGCTGGGGCTGTGGGAACCTCTTCCCTCTGGTGCCCAGGGACAGGAGTGGAGGGAATGGCTGCAGCTGAGTCGGGGCAGGCTCAGGTTGGATGTCAGGAAAAAGGTTTTTGCCCAGAGGCTGCTGGGGGCCCTGCCCAGGGCCCCCCAGGAAGGGTCCCAGCTCCAGGGCTCTCTGAGCTCCAGCAGCGTTTGGACAGCGCTGCCAGGCCCAGGCTGGCATTGTTGGGGTGTCCTGTGCAGGGCCAGCAGTTGGACTTGAGGATCCTGATGGGTCCCTCCCAGCTCAGCCAATTCTGTGGTTCTGGGATCCCATGAGCCTGGGGATGGGGCTGCCAATGGTTGCCATGGCAATGGGCTCTGGCTGCAGGCCTGAGCTGGTGTCCATGGCAACCACCCCTGGCATGGGGTCTCCATGGAGCAAGGGACTGACCATAGCACCAGGGGCTGTGATGGGGGCCATGGAAACTGACCATAGCAACAGGGAGGCTGTGATGGTTGCCATGGATTTGTCACAGGCCCTCAGAGGGGTTCCAGGGGAGCTGGTCCAAGAGCCTCCAGGCTGTTCCAGAGCTGGACCATAGCAACAGGGGTTTCTGGGGATGGTTGCCATGGTGTGGTCAGACCATAGCAACAGCCATTCCTGGTGATGTTGGGTCTTGCCTGCTCAGGCACCCAAGTGTTTCAAAGGCAGATGAGATGTCCCCAGGACCCCCCTCAGCCAGGTTGCCATGGGGCACTTTCCAAGATCCATCTCTCATATGGAAATTTGGCTGTTCCAATTTTGTCCAGAGGCCCCTGGAGGAGACACAGGGCTGTCACAGGCACTCATGGGGGCTCCATGGTGATGGGGAATTCAGGCTGGTTAAACCTTGGGATGCCCCAGACACTCACAGGGGTTCCTGTCATGGGCACAGGGAGCTTCAGGCATTCCATTTTGTTGGGTCACAAGGTGCAGAAAGGAGCCCCATATATATAACAGATCCCCAAATATCTGTCCAGACTCCAGGCTTTCTAAACCTCTTTTCTGTGACAGGGCTTTGACATCCAAGGAGTCCCAGGCTTTTCAAGAGTTTGCCAAAGAGCCTGGGATGTAAATCAGACAGGATTAAGGATGGCAAACCAGATATATTTTCCTGTCATATTATGGTAATGATGGGACAAAATTGCCTAAATCAGAAATATTTACACCAGGATGTTCTTTATATATTATACAGAACTAGGAAATTATTTCAAAGCTGAGTATTAAAGCAAAATCTGTAATTAAGAGAGATTGATGTGACCCACAGACCAATAATGGATCCTCAAAACCTCTGCAGGGAGCAGTGACTTTCTAAAATTCCTTGCAGGGAGGAATCTCCACATCCACCAGGAAGGAATCCAATCCAGGAGCCCCATTAAAATTTGTCAATGGGGTTTTTTCTACTCTGAAAAGCCCTGTGTCAGACAGATTGAATTCAACCAGCTCACAATTGTCCCACAGGATTAATGATGGAATACCAGATTAATTTATATAAATTTTTCCAGCTCTGCCTTATTCTGATCTGAGGATGTTGAACTGGAAAGATCACTAGTCAGGTTATTTTCTCCACAGTTCACCCCAAAACAATTATTAGAATATCAGTGCCCACTGGGGCAATTTTGAAAACAACAGGGCCTTGCTGGAGTTGTTGGAGCCCATTGCAGGCAGAGCCTCCTGCTCCAGCAGGAACTGCCTTTCCTGTGCCATGAGCAGGGCAGGTCCCGCTGCAGGAAAAGCCCCAGGCCAGCCCCAGCACAGGGAAGGCTCGGGCACAAGGGCAGAGTGCCGTGCTGGGAGCTGTGCCAGGGAGAGCCTGAGGCACCAAAGGCACCTTGGCAGCAGCAGCTGCTTGCAGGCCATGGCCAGAAGCCTCCCTTGGCAGCCCGGCCTGGTGGCCACCACTGCAGAGCTGCTGCCTCAGGGCTCATTCCTGGCTGGGCTCTGAAAAGCCACTTCTGCTCCAGGAGCCTGACTGGGAAGCCATTGGCCCCAGCACCTTGGGGACAAGATATTAATGACAAAACTCTTCATGCCAGCAGAGCCAAGGCAGGGGCAGAGGAAAGGGGAGAGCCAGGCCCAGGGGACAGGGCTGCCATGGTGATGGCTGTGAGGTCACTGCCCCTGCAGCAGCCTGGCTGCCCTCAGCAGACATTCTGGCCAGAAGCGTTGTGAGGGCATCCAGCACATCAGAGAACCCACACTACAGGAATTCTGTTACTGGCTATGAGAGGGTTCCACTGCGTCAGGTTGCAGAAAGCTCCTGCTCTTTGACAATTCCTGTGATGTGGAATCCACCTATATGGAAAAACAGTTGCAGTTTTGTGCCACTTTCATTATTGTAAAATATTTCCTCCTTCTAACAAATGTAAATCCACCCTTCTTCAGTTTAAAGATATTGACACTTTTTCTGTCATGGCAAGATTTGGGAGAAAATAACTTTGACCACTATTTTTCCATTTTCACAGACCTTGGAGAGGACCCAAAAATCTCCCAAGATGGGGTTTGGAGGCCTCATCACAAAACCAGCAGGGAGAGTCTGCAGGCTCTGGGCTCAGTGGTGTGGAGACTGAGGACAGAACAGGAATAGCCTGGGAGGGATGGAAGGGTGGTTTCAGAGAGGCTGGAACTTTTCTTCATAGTGGGAATGAGCCTGAAGAAGACATAATAGCACCAAGGGCAGCTGGGGAGGCCCAGACTGGACACCAGGAGAAAGGAATTTCCCTGCCAGGGAGGGCTGTGGTGCAGCACATCCCCCAGCAGGAGCCTGGAGCAGCCCAAGGCTTTGTGTGGGCAGGCAGAGGCAGGCAGGAGGCAGAGCTGTCAGCAAAGGAAGGGCCCAGCCAGGTGGGGACCCAGGTGGGGGGCAGCCTGCAGGGGATGCAGGGGCCAACAGCCTGCAGGGACAGAGGCAGCTGCAGGTTTGCTCAGCACCAGAGACACTGCTGGCCCTGGGCCTTGTCCACAGCTGTCATCACTGCCACCAGTGTTCTGCTCAGCTCTACCTGGAACCTGGGGACATTTTCTCAGTCCTGTGCCCTCCCGGGAAGAAGGATCTAGGGATGGACAGGAAACTTCTGGGTTTCACCCTTTCTTTTGAACACATCCTGAGAGAGACACCTTTCCTTGTTGAGCACACTGTGAGGGACCAGGTTCTGATGGAAAAGAGCACCAGTGTCCCCAGAGGGTCAGTGTTTAAAGTCCTTTGTGTTGTGAAATTTCTGTGCTGCTGAGGGCTGGGCTGATGGGCTCCTGGCCCAGAGGCATTAAAGTCCCTGTGTCTGTGCTGGCAGCTGGGCTGCAGAGAGACAGCTCTGGCCAGGAGCAGCTCCTGTGCACAGCCCAGCAGGGGCTGGGGCACTGCCAGGGCCCCTCAGGGACACCAGCAGGGCACAGACAGAGCTCACAGGGGCTCAGCACTGGCAGGGGCTGTGGGATGTCCCAGAGGGGGCTGTGTCACAGCAGCACCTCTGTGGCTGTGTCATAGAGGCACAGAGCAGCTGTGATGTCAGCAAGGGGCTGTTTGACAGCACAGAGTGAATTGTATGATGTCACAGATTGGGCTATGACATCACAGAGGTTGTTGTGAGAGGTCATTGAGCAGCTACAACATCATAGAGGGATTCTGTGACATCACAGAGCAGGCTGTGAGATCATGGCATGGCTGTATGACATTAAAAGAGTGGGCTTTGAGGTCAAATTGTGTGCTTTGACATTAGAGTGTCAGTATGACATCACAGGGAGGGTTTTGTGACATCACTGAGGAGGGTGTGACAGCAAAGAGCTGGCTGTGACATCACAGAATAGGGTCTGAGGCCAGAGCATGGATTCTGCCATCATAGAGGTGGCTCTGTGACATCAAAGAGTGGGTTGTGACATCACTGGGTGTCAGAGTAACATCATAGAGGATGACATCACAGAACAGACTGTGACATCACAGAACAGACTTTGACATCACAGGGGTGAGTTTTTGACATCACAGGTTATTCTGTGACATCACAGGGGACAGTGTGACATGACATCATCAGGGGCTGTGTGACATCACAGGGGCTGTGTGACATCACAGGGGCTGTGTGACATCCCTGAGGTCCCTGGGAGGTCACTCTGCCCCGGCCCCCCTCACAGTTCCCCCAGAGCAGTCCAACCCTGCTCGTGCACAGTGGGGTCCCCTGTCCCCCGGGTCCCCCCCGCCCCGGGCCACAGCCTCCCCAGAGGATGTTCCACGAGATCGACCCCAGAGCCTGACATGGGGGGACGGGGGCCGGGGCCCTGGGGGTGGGACAGGGGACAGGGACCCCTGGCAGCATCCCCGTGTCCCCAGGGCCAGAGCCTGGGCCAGGCCTCCTTCACCCTGGTACCAACGAGGCCTTGAGAGCGCTGAAAAAATCCCCAGCAAGGGATCAGCAAAAACCAGATTGAATATTAAGGGACAGCAGCACAAAGTTCCTTGGCAAGAGTCACTCTGCTCCTGACTGGACACTTCAGGCACACCCAGGAAACAAAGCAACAACAAAACCAAACAGAATCCAGGCAATCAAACCAGAAATTAACCCAGAACTGTCCCCTGTGTGTGTGTGTGTGACACAAGGACAGTGAGGGCAAGGATAAAAGGAATATGGCCTAAAAAGCTTAACAGAGCTCAAACTCAACAGGACTTCACTAAAACCTTAACCTTAGCTGATACCTTCAATTTCACAATTTAGCAAAAGAACAGCACTTAACAGTATTTAACCTAACTTAAAACATAGGACTTAGCAATTTAACAGAGGAATAACATTTAATATTCAACTCAGCTAATAAATTAAATTAATCTTAACAACCTAGCAAAAGAGCAACTCTTAGCAGCATTTAACTTAGCTTAGACCTTGTGACTTAACATTACTTACCGCTATCTGGATATCTGGCTGACTCAGCTCTCCAAGGCACTCAAACCCCTCAGAGAGCAGCATTTCTGCCACATTTCCCCAGCACAGGCACTCCTGTGTGCACACACACACCAAGAGTCAGTGCAAGGAACCTGTGAGCAATTTCACCTCAGGGCAGGGAATGCTCCTTGCTGATGTTTTGGCATCTCCCCAGCAGGCAAAGGGCTGAGCCTGGAGGAGTGGGGGGATCGGCCCAGGCTCTGTGGTTGTTCAGGATCCCCAAGTACAGCACACGAGAGAGTTCCCGGCTTGGAGAGGCCCCACTCAGAGGGAGTGGCTGGCCCAGGAGAGCTCCAAGGGCTCCTTTTGGAGCGCTGTTTGCAGGGCCCCAAGAGAGGGGCTTCAGTCCCAGCAATGGTTCATCCTGGCTGCACTTGGCACCAACAGCTTTCTTTGGCAGTGTGAGAACAGGGATCTTGTGCCTCTGAGGGAACAAAACCAGTTCCCAGGGCTGCTGCTAAAGGAACCAGGAGCTGGTTGGGCAGCAGCAGTGCCTGGAGCAGACAGTGTTTGTGATGAGCTGCAGAGGAGCTGAGCCCAGGGGCTGTTGGCCAAGGCTGAGGCCCAAGGAGCATTTCTCAGCTGGCAGGGCGGCCTGAGAAGGGGAGGGGGGAATGCAGCAGCACAGGGCCCATGGAACCAAGGGACCATTGTGACACTGTGGGGCCCTGTGAGACCAAGGGACAATTGTGACACTGTGGGGCCCCAAGGAATCATGGAGACCATTGTGACACCCAGGGGACTCATGGAAACATGGAGACCATTGTGACACGTATGAGGCCCCATGCAATAAGCAAAGCATTGTGACACTGTGAGGCCTCATGGAACCAGTGAGACCATTGTGACCCTGGGAGGACCACTGTGCTATTGTGGGGCCTCGTGAAACCCAGAGGCCTTTGTGACACTGCAGGGCTGCATGGAACCAAAGGTCCACTGTGACACTGTGGAGCCAAAGGAGACCACTGTGACACAGCAAAGCCCCAGGGTCCAAAGGTCCACTGTGACACTGCAGGGCTCATGGAACAGAGCAGTCACGTGACATTGTGGGGACTGGGAGACCACGGAGACCCTTGTGACACTGCAAGGGCTCATGGAATCATTGGGAACACTGTGACACTGCAAGGCCTCATGAAATCCTTGGGACCACTGTGACACTGCGGGACCTTGTGACACCTAGTGGCCACTGTGGCATTGTGGGGCCCCAATGAACCTAGAGGCCAGTGTGACACTGAAGGTCTTCTTGTAATCAAGGGGCCACTGTGACACTGTTGGAACCCATGGAATCAAGTCACCATGATGACACTGCGGGGCCCCATGGATCCAAGGCACCATTGTGACACTATGGAGCCCCATAAAACCAAGGGAACACAGAACAGCTCTGGCTGGTTTGGCCTCCAATGGACTGCCTGACTGCTCTAAGTGACCTTTGCATGTTGAGGGTCACTTCTCATCTACTGCTGAAACACTGAGGCTCTGTGTTTTCCTTCCCAATGGAAAAGAACTGTTCCTTCTGCTCCAGGCACCCATGGCCAGGACTGGGATTTCACCTCCAAATTTCCTTATATCCAGGGATTCTTCCCATAGGAATATTGCCAGGACAAGTCTGGCTGGCAGTAGTTTCACAATGGTCACCTCTCATCTATCCCCAAAACACTGAGGGAGGCTGCATGGTCTCCTTCCCATGGGAATGAACTGTCCTGCTTCTCCAGTCGCCCATGGTCGAGATTGGGTTTCCACCTCCAAAATTCCCTACATCCAAAATCTGCTATCACTGACAAGTCTAGCTGGCCTTGGCCTACTGAGGCTCTCACCTGCCTTCCAAACCTTGGAGCTCTGTGCTTTCCTTCCTATAGAAAAGAACTGTCCTTCTCAGCCAGGTGCCCATGGCCACAATTGGGATTTCACTTCCAGCATTGCCTGTTGTGACAGACTGGAGGAGATTGTTGGCTCTAAACATTTCATGTGTGGGGGAGGAAGGGGCAGGTCCAGCCCTGCCCTGCCCTAAGCCCAGCCCTGCCCTGCCCTGGAACCCCAATCCCCCCAGAGCCTCTATCCCAGCCCAGCAGTGGCTGCCAGTCCCTGGCACAGCACAGGCAATGCTCCACAGCCACCTCTGCAGCCCCCAGCCCAGCTCCTGAGGGACCAAATGAGCCCAAGTCCCACCTGGGGGAAGGGCCCAGGAAGTCCAAGAGGTATTTAAGGCTGACCACAAGGCAAGCACACATCTGGACCCTGCATCCTCTTGGAGTTTCCATTTGAACGCTGCTGGAATCCAGGAGCTGGTGGCTCTGTGTGTGTGCTTCTCTGTATCTTTTTTTGTCTTTCTCTCTTTCTAATTAGCTCTTCTTGCAAATTTTGATTAACTTAAAATTGAACAGGTTCAGAGTTTGCAAGGTTGAATGGGCCAAGTCAGTGCTTTGAGAAGTGTTTTTTGTTAATTGAATGTCATATTAAACCTGTTGCCCAAGTTTCCCTGATTTTCTAAAGTTCCCAGTAAAGGCTGTTTTGTTCTTTTGAGCTCCTGAGAATCTCTTGTTGGTATTTCTTCAGAGCATCCAACTCAGAGTAACGAAACAGCTGTAATTCCTTTTAAATGTCTCCTTGAAAGAGTTTTTGGGGCATGGGGGTCAGGGCTTGTCTGTCCTGCTTGGCACAGCCCAGGCAGGGCTTTCCCAGCCACATTCCACACTCCATTTCTCAGCTGGAGCTGCTGGTGCCTCTGAGTTGTGCTGCCCCAGCCCCAGGGACGCTCTCCTTGTCTGCCCATTCCCCCACGGTCTCTGGGCAGGGATGGCCTCAGTGGGGGCTGCTGACATCCTCAGCAACTTGGAGGCTGCTGCTGAATTTCACTGCTCCAGAGGCTTGTTCAGCCTTCAGCTCTTCAGTGCAGGAATTCAGTGTCCCAGGGCTCATTAACATTCAGAACACCTTAACAAGCCAAGCCTCTGGGAATAATTTGATTTCAGTTTTCAAATCTTTTGTGGTTAATTAGGTAGATTTCAGAAGTGTATTCAAACTGAATACATGATATTTAAAAAAAAAAACAGTGAGAGGAGATTTTTTAGGTCCTGTTTAGTTTTTTTTTCCTGTTAATTTAAATTGATATGTGCAATCTCCAATTGACACTGAATCCAAGTACCTCCTCATGCAGTTTGAACAGGTATGAAAATCAAGACCCTTCATGGCTGACAATCAATCAGACTCTGTCCCTACCCCCACCCCACCATTTCCCCCATCCAAGCCCTGGCACTCAGAGCAGCCTTGTGCAAATCTGAGCTCCCTCCAGCCCAGGCTGCACCTGCAGCTTTCAGCTCCTTGGCTCCAACTCCCACCTGCTTTCCTTGGAGAAGGAGCTGCCCGAGACACAGAGGGATGTTCATTTTGTCAGCCAACAAAGCCAAGGGAAGGCACAGTTCCATCAAATGCAAACGTCATTCCTCTGCTGGATATTAAATCCACTTTCCACAGCAGACAGCCTCAGAGCAATGGAAAACACCTTCTGTGCCCAGCACAGATCCCAAGGTCCCCCAAACCCTCCCTGCCCTGATTCTGCCCAGATTTGCTCTTTGCACACGAGTCACACACTGAAGTCAGGAGCTCCCTCCATGTCCAGGGGGGAGGAAAAGAGAGAAAGGGGATGAAGAGCTCTCCTGTGCAGAGCCAAGGTCCAAGTGCCCCTGCAGTGGGAGCCACAACTCATCAGGTTTGTGTCCTTTGGGCTCAGGGACTGGTGACACTCAGAGGCACAGAAAGGTTTCTTGCCAACAAACACAAGTTGAACATTTGAACAGTTTAATAACCATCACAGCTATTCCCTCAGCTCTCTGGGATGTCCCAGCTGCATCAGACATGTCCTCCATCCCCAGAGATTTCTGTACAGGAGCAATTTTAGCCAAAAGAAAAGGCAATTCTGTGAGATATCAACACAATTAAGATGTTGACTAATATGATATTTATTTGAGCTTCAGAAAGATTGGGCAATTCCCTGAAGCTCAAAGCATGAAACCAGTCAGCTGAAGGGCACTTGTGTCACTATAGGACACGAAAGAACACAAACTCACACCTGCTGTTCTCAAGGTGAAGAAAAAAGGGAAGTTTATTTTCTGACTCCAACATTTATAGTTTTCCAAAAGTGACAGTGGATTGGAGGGTGACAGTGCCACCTCTCCAATGACACTGGTCAAACCAACAATCCATCAACTCTCTCCTCCATAAAGGAATGCAAAACAATGAGTTATTTACAGAAAGTGTGTGAGAAAGTCCACTACAACAACATCAACATCAGAAGGCTTAGAAAATCTTAAAAAACCAGGGTGACCCCAGAGTGCCTCCAATGTGCCACCAATGTGCCACCAACGTGCCACCAATGTGCAACCAGAGTGCCCCCAAAGTGCCTCCAGTGTGCCACCAATGTGCCACCACTGTTCATGGCTGTGGTTCCTGTTCCACCACTGTTCCACCTTTTCCATGGTTACTCCACTGCTGCTCAAAAGCTGCTCCAGTGCTGCTCTGGGGATGTTCCAGCACAGTTCCTCTGCTTGTCCAACATTGCTCCACCACTGCTCCACCACTGCTCCACCACTGCTCCAGCACTGCTCATCTCCTGCTGTTCCAGAGCTCTGTCTCTGCTCCTCCCCTGCTCCCCTGTTGTTCCACGGCTGCTGCTTCTGTTCGAGTGCTGCTGCCACAGCTGCAGTGTCACAGAGAGGGGAACGTTTGGGCAGCAACCACTGTGGTGTCACAGAGACCAGGACAACAGGACTGCCACAGCTGTGGTGTCACAGAGAGGGGAGCACTGGGGCTGCCACAGCCATGGTGTCACAGAGAGGGGAGCACTGGAGCTGCCAGGGCTGTGGTGTCACAGAGACCAGGACAATGGGACTGCCACAGCTGTGGTGTCACAGAGAGGGAACACTGGGGCTGCCAGGGCTGTGGTGTCACAGAGAGGGGAGCACTGGAGCTGCCACAGCTGTGGTGTCACAGAGACCAGGACAATGGGACTGCCACAGCTGTGGTGTCACAGTGGCTTCCAGGGCTGTGGGGTCACAGAGAGGGGAATGTTGGGGCTGGCCCTGCAATGCTGTCATAGACAGGAGAACGCTGGGGGTGCCACCTCTGTGGTGTCACATAGAGGGCAACACAGGGGTTGCAATCACTTTGGTGTCATAGACAAGGGGACATTGGTATTGCCACTGCTGTCATGTCACAGAGAGGGGAACACTGATGTTGCCACCACTGTGGTGTCACTGACAGGGGAACACTGGGGCTGCAAATGTTGAGGTGTCACAGAGAGGGGAAGGTTGGAACTGCCACTGCAGTGCTGTCATACACAGTAGAACTTTGGACAGCCACCCCTGCAGTGTCATAGAGAGGGGAACTTTGGGGCTTCCACTGCTGTGGTGCCACAGAGAAGGGGACACTGGGGCTGCCACAGCAATGGTGTCACTGACAGAACTTTTGGGCTGCCACCACTGTGGTGTCACAGACAGGGGAACATTGGGGCTGCCATTGCTGTGGTGTCAGAGAGGGGAACGTTGGGGCTGCCACGCTGGGGTTTTCAGAGACAGGGACCTGGGGCTTCCACAGCTGCCATGTCACAAGCAGGGAAAGTTGAGGTTGTGACCACTGTGGTGTCACAGCCAGTGGGACACAGGAGCTGCCACTGCTGCAGTGTCACAGAGAGGGGAATGTTGGGGCTGCTACTTCTGTGTTTTCACAGACAGGGGAACGTTGGGGCTGCCACTGATGTGGTGTCAGAGAGAGAGGGAACATTGGGGTTCCCACCAGTGTTTTCTCATAGAGGGGAATCTTTGGTTTGCCACTGTGTTGGTGTCAGACAGAGGGAACATTGGGGTGCCACCTCTGGTGTCACAGAGAGAGGGGGACTAGGTTTTGTCACAGCTGTGGTGTCACAGAGAGGGAGAGGGGCTGGTGTGGATTGCCAAGGGACTGTGTGTCTCACACAGAGAGAGGAAGGTCAGGATTGCCACCACTGTGGTGTCACACAGAGGGAATGTCAGGCTGCCACTGCTGTGGTGTGACAGAGAAGGGAACGTTGGGGCAGCCATTGCTGTGGGGTCATAAAGAGAGGAATTTTGGGGCTGCCACCACTGTGGTGTCACAGAGAGGAGAACATTGGAATTGCCACTGCTGTGGTCTCACAGAGAGGGGACATGGTACTGCCACACCTGTAGTGTCACAGAGTGGGGAACATTGTGGCTGCCACTGCTGTGGTGTCACAGAGAGGGGAACACTGCCAAACCTCCCCTGGTGCTGTGCCCACTCCAGTGCGGCTCCACTGTGACACTGCAGGGCCTCCTGGGGACATGGTGACACTGCAGGGCCTCCTGGGGACATGGTGACACTGCAGGGCCTCCTGGGGACATTGTGACACTGCAGGGCCTCCTGGGCACATGGTGACACTGCAGGGACTCATGGCATCACAGGGGCTCTGAGACATTCTGGGTTCTTGTAGAATCCAGAGGCCCCTTTGGGGCCATGGGCCCTCATGGAACCAAGAGGAGACTGCCAACCTGTGGGGCTCCATGGAACCATCCACTGTGATCCCTCAGGGCCTCATGGTTCCCAGGAACCATTGTGACACTGCAGGACTAAATGGCCCCAAGAGGACACTGTGACACTGTGGAGTTCATGGAACTGAGGGGATGCTGTGACACTCTGGTGCCTGAAGATGTTCAGGGGCCATTGTGACCCTGTGGCTTGTGGAAACAAGGGGACACTGTGACACTGTGGGGTCTCAGGGAATCCAGAGGCCCTCGTGACTCAAGTGAGGCTGGTTGGAACCAAGGATCCATTGGGATACCTCAGGGCCTTGTGGTGTCCAGGGGCCCTGGGACATTTGGGGACATTCTGTGGGGCCTCATGGAGCCAAAGGGGCCCTGGGATTCTGTGGGGCCTCATGGAGCCAAAGGGGCCCTGGGATTCTGTGGGGCCTCATGGAGCCAAAGGGGCCCTGGGATTCTCTGGGGCCTCATGGAGCCAAAGGGGCCCCTCATGGATTCTGGGGCCTCATGGAGCCAAAGGGGCCCCGGTGACACAGTGACCACTCGGAGATGTCTGCAGCCAGCCCTGTCTCCCGGCCCGTGCCAGGAGTGGCCACTCCCTGTCCACCCTTGGGGCTGCTTTGGCTGGTGGTACAAGCAGGGCTGCTTGTCTCCCAGAAGCAGCAGCTGCTCTGTGCAGCCACTGATGTTGGCCTGAGCTGAGGAATCCAGGGCCAAGGAAAGAGAGGGATCACTTGTGAAGATTCCCAAGAGGTTTCAGTCTCTGAGAGGGTGCAGGGACAAGTGACAGCAAATGCAGGGTTACAACAGCTTCAGTACAGGGCAGGGAACATGGGGAGGATACAAACCAGAACCAATGGCAAAAACCTGGGGAGGAGCACAGGGCAGGGCACACATTATGGCACCCAATGGGGAATAACAGGGGAGGAGAGTGCACTGAGCACACCAATGGGTATTCGAGGGATACAAGATGGACACAGAAGTTTCTAGAGAGAAAGGTGGGGTTTCTGTAATGGACAAGGGAGGAGGGCAGGGTTTCCCTGAGTGCCAGGGAAGGATCTGGAATAAGGGGGAGGTCTTGAGGGAGATGGACAGGGGGAGGGGAAGGTACATCTCCAGGGCAAACCAACATGCATGGGGGACAACTGGAACAAACTACTTTGGCTTATAACACCACAGTTTCATAACAAAGGAACTTACTGCCACACCCTGGGATTCTGTGGGGCCTCCTGGAACCAAGGGCACTCAGAGACACTGGGGGCCTCCTGGTTCTCAGTCTCTTCTGACGCTGATGTCCATCTACAAAGACACAAAACTGGGCAGCCTGCGCCTGTGGATCCAGAATATTCCCATCTCCATGGGAGGAAGTTCCTGCCATCTGTGCTGCTGTGTGTTCCCCCTGCTCTCCGGGGGAATAGAATCCTACAAGAGACACTGACCCCTCTGGTAGCTGACACCACAGGGCCTCCTGTGGGGTGGGAGCAGAGACATCTTTTGCTCCATCCTGCTGCTCAGAGCCCATCCAACCAGGAATATTTGCAAGGATGGGGCATCCACCAGGTGTCTAGGAAACCTGTGCCAGTGTTTCACCACCACAGCATCAAAGATTTCTTCCTTATCTCCAGTCTGAACTTATTCTCTTCTGCTTTAAAACTATTTCCCCTTCTCCAGTTGAGACAGGCCCTACTAAAACATTTCCCCCCACATTTCCTGTGAGGTTCCTTGAAGTCCTGCAAGGTCCCAATGGGGTCTCCCCATGGCCTTTTCTGTTCTAGGCTGAACCACCCCAACTCCCCCAGCCTGTCTCTGTCACAGAGGTGCTCCAACACTTTGGAGCATCTCAGCCTCCTCTGGAGCTGCTTCATGAAGTCTGAGCCTTTCTTGTGCTGAGGACCCCATTGTAAATTGTTTATGCAAAAGCACTGGTCAGTCAAAGAGGGGAAATAGCTCATTGCTGAAATGCTGCAGAGAGCTGGAGGGAGAGATTCTGCACAGCTCATGCACAGCCCCGAGGGGGGCAGGGACATTCCCATGGGGTCCCTGAAGCTGCAGGGCCAATCTGCCCACACTGGGAGCCTCTGGGCTTGTCCAGCTCCTTCTGCCCGGGCTGTTGGCACGTGGTCACTGGCTGTCCAGGGCCACCCCCTGACTGGCACGGATCTCCAAGGAGGTCTGGATCTCTCCTTGGCCATTATTCTGCAATTAGAAACCACCAGATACTTCCTCAATTCTGTTCCAAGGTGTCCTCAGCAACCCAATTACATCACAGCTCTTGTGCCTCTGGTCAAGGATCCCCCACAGGGACCCTCTGGTCTCTCAGCCCTGGGGCACTCCACAGAAAAATCTTCCTGGGCCCTGCAGCTCCTTGGGCAAGTTCCAGAGCAAACAGTCAAGGCAGTGGCCTGAAATGTTTTCCCAGCTGGGCCGTAACACTTCTCTGATGGATCCACATTGTCCCTGGGGAAAGAGATGTGCAGAACCCTTCACTAATGCCCTGGAATGTCAAACAGGAATCACAGCCTTGGACAGCTCTCAGGAACCACTTCACTGTGGATTTTCCTTCCTGGAAGCCCAAGATGTCTGAATGTCCTCCTGGTGCCTCAGGGCCTGGGTAAACAGGGCTTGTCAGAGATGCTGGCAGGGCACCAACACCCCTCCTCCTCACAGGGCACCTCTGTTACCCCAATTAGCTCTGAGTGGCTGCCTGGGGACAGGTGCCCACTTCCCCATGTGCCTGGGATGGGCACATCCTGCTCAGGGCCAGTGCTGGCCTGGGCCCAGAGCCAGGGCCATGACCCAGGTGCTCTGGGAGGGCTCCGTGGCTGCAGGTGTGACAGGATGAGGGGCAGGGCAGGGCATATTCCCCTCTGGACAGTGCTCTGGGCATGGAGCTTGGATGGGTTTGGCATCTGCAGGGAAAGGGATATCGGGTTGTGTGGATGTGGGAATTGTCACTCCTGAGCCATTCCCCAGCCCTCAGCCTTGTCTGCAGGTGATCAGCATTGCCCAGTGCTCCCCAGTGTCTGCAGTGACTGAGATGCCAATCAGCCACCTGATCACATGTCCCTTGTTCCCCTTGTTCTCCCACATGTTGGGTTTGGGGCCGGGCTCAGCTCTGGGGTGTCCCCCAGGGAAAGCTCTGGGAGGGGGGGGCAGCAGGAGATGGGGGATCTGGCCTGGGGGCTGTTGGAGGATGGATTGTGTTGGACTGGGGTTGTCCCCACAGGGTCCCCAGGTGCCTTTGGCTCCCTGCCTGCCCCCCCTGGGCCCCCAGGTGCCTGGGCCCTTCCAGGGGCAGCTGCCCCATGCAGGAAGCTGGAGGGATGCCGGGCAAGGGGCTGGATCCGTGCCACAGGTGGGGTGGGATGGGACTCTGTGCCAGGGCTGGGCTTGTGGCCAGGGCTGGGGGCTGTGCCAAGCCGGGCTTTGGCCTGGGGGCTGGCAGGAGGGTGCAGGGAGGAGTCCCGGCAGGGATAAAGGTGCTCCTCACCTGCTGCAGCCTCAGGCAGCGCTGCCCAGAGCGAGAGGAAGATGAAGGTGGCTGTGCTCAGCGTGGCCCTGCTCTTCTCCATCCTGCTGTGCCCCCGGCACAGGCCAAGGTGAGGCACCAGCCAAACGCTGGCCCCACATCCTGCCCTTTCTGGCCTCCCATCCCACCCTTTTGGTGCCTCCTCTGTGTCCCATTCAGGGTCCCCAGGTGCCCTCCCACTGACCATTCCTGAGGCCTTTCCTTCCATGTCCCCCCTCAATCCTTTGCCTTTCTTCCTGGCCACTGCAGAGGGGTCCCCTGTACAATTCCCTGACTCAACCCCCCCCCCTCCCACAGCATCTCCCAGTCCTGTTGGTTTTGTCCCCCCTGTCCTCATTCTTCTGTCCCCACCAAGCCCCTCCCTTGCCTCCCATGTCCCTACACCTCAATTCCTTTCTCCTCCCCTGTACCTCACACCCTGCTCCTTCCAGCCCCAGCCCTGTCCCTGGGCCCTCAATTGACCCCAGATCAGTGTCTTTGGGTCTCCCCCACCTCAAACAGATCTCCTTGGAGGCCCTGAATTCCCATCCCTCTGCCTGGCCCTGCTCCCTGCACCCATGTGTCCCCCCCCAGCCCCACAAGGTCCAGTCCAGACCCAGCCTTTGTTCTCCTTTCCAGGCACTCCTGGAAGGAACCCAAGATGATCTCCGGGAGGTGAGTGGGCTGCTGGCATTGGAGGGCATCTCCTCAGGGAATTGGGGGCAGTTGTCCCCCCATCCCTTGCTGGCACTGGGGACATCCCAGTGACCAGCGAGGTCTCCTGGTCTCTCTGCAGTTGGATTTAGACAATGTCACGGTCCTGGAGACGCCTCTGGTGGGTACCACGAGTTCTGCTGGTGTCAGACCCTCCCTTGCATGGCCACCACAGCCCAGGCCATCCCAGTCTGTCCCAGCACAGCCCAGTGCACTCCTCCTGACAGCCCAGACAATGCCCTGCCCCAGGGCTCCTCCCCCAGGGAAGCCTTTGCCAGGGCCCTGCTGCATTCCCATCCCTGTCACCCCAGGACCCCTGGATGAGCCAGGATGCAGCCCCTGCCCCAGCTGTGCCTCTTGGCCAGGAGCCCAGTGCTTCTGGGCAGCAGCACAGCAGCTCCTGCACCCCATTGCTGCCACAGCCCCTTCCCCAAGGCCCCCTGCTCTCCCCTGCCTCCCAGTGCAGCCCAGTGCCCCCAGTGTGTCTCTAACGCTGCCTTTGTCCCCAGCCCCTGTGGCTGAAAAGCTGGTGGCTGTCCTGCGGCAGAAGCGCCTGGCTGCCGCTCTCCATGGATAGGTGAGCAGCACTTGGTGCTCCCCGGACCCCCCTTGTGATCCTGTGAGATTCATGGGGACCCTGGAGTGTTCTGGGTGGGCAGAGTTTGGGGCCAGCAGAGGGACAGAAAGGAGCTTTCACTGATCTGTTTCCCAGGGTGGCTGCACAGAGCAGCCCCCAAGTCTTTCCTTGCACTTGGGGAGCTCTGGGAACCCCACAGTCCCCCCCTGGGGCAGGGAGGTTCTCAGGCCATTTTGGAGCATCCCAGGGCTTAGGGGATCTGGGACCCTGTGGATTTGAGGGGCCAAATCCTGTCCTGGGTTTATCCAGAACCTCAATTCTTTTCACCCTCCACAAACAGAGGTGGGCACGAGACCTCTCTTCTGTCCCAGGGGACACAGGGTCCACATTTTGGGCTCTTTGTTTTAGGACTGGAACCGTTGGTGAAAATCATGTCCTGTCCCCTCCAGTGGCATGAGGAGATGATCACCTCTGGAGAAATCACCTGATCCCCTGTGAGCCCTGGGCCTTTTTCCTGAAATGAGAAATAAACCCTTTCAGCAAAGCTACACTCTGTGTCTGTCTGTGTTCGTGTGTGTGTTCCAAAGGAAATTTCCCTAAATCTCAAAGAGGTTTCCCCCAGAGGTGTTGTCTCATTCCTGTGTCCATCTGTGCATCCTGTCACACTGTCCCTGTCACCTCCACACATCTCTGACCCTGCTGGCACCTCCCAGGTTGGTGCTGAACTCCTCCCTCCTGCTCCCCACCCCCAGCAATGACCATGGCAGGGAGCTCAGACCAGGAGCACCCAGGCCAGGGATGGAGAAGGAGCATCTGGCAAAGGCAAGAAGAATCCCCCATTCCAGGGGGTGTGGGGTGCACAGGGGGCATCTGTGTCCCCTGCCAGCCCCAGGGCTGCAAACCAGGGAGGAGATGTCTCAGCTGCCTCAGCTGAATCGCTTCCCTCAGCCCTTGGCCCGGGAAGTCTCCGGCTGCAGCACAACCTCTGCAGGAGACTTTCCACAAGGAAGACAAAAGAAAGGAATTGTTTCTGCCCTCTCCCTCATCCCTCCCCTTGCGCTGATTTTGTCATCTGTTAGCAAAACCAACAAAATACATCTGCACTGAGGTGTTTCCGTGGGTCAGTTCCTAAATGGGGCCAAAGGAAGGTTTTCTGCCAGGGCAAAAGTGAGAAATGAGGGATTTGGTCAGAGAGTTGAAAACATGACAGTTTCTAAACACTGGAAATCCAGAGGCTACAAAAACAGAGTTTGCAGTTTGAATGGTCCATTTTCCTCCCTCTTCCCACTGCTCATTTGTCCCATCCCAACTCCAGAGGAACAGATTCTGGAAAGCAGACCAGCAGGGAGTGTTGGAGGCTTCATCCCAGAGAGAGAGGAAGAAAGAGTGAAATCAGGAGAATTCCAGTGGTTTTCGATCATAACGACCACAAACAGCTCTGTACTCCAAGTGCAATATCCAGGTGATGAGGCACGTTGCTCGTTTTTAATGCCAAAGCGCAGCACACTGGAAATTGTTCCTTGGACTAGAACAAACCACAGGCCAATAATTGAACCAGTTTGGTTCCTAAATCAGAAATCATGAAACTTCTCCCAAGCTGTGTTTCCCTGCAGTAAAGAAGGCAGTTTGATTGCTTTTGTCCTGAGTATCTCCTGACTTCATGACTTCAGATAGACTGCAACTGTCCCAGCATCACTAAAATGGCCACAATGAGCAGGATCAAACCCCCAGGTCACCATTAAATGTTCTCCATCCGCGCCTTGCAGAGCCCAGCAGCAATTCCTGCTGCTGCCCCCGCTCTGGGTCAGCCTGATGGGATCGCTCTGGTGTGCGGGGCCGGCTCCTGCAGGACACAGCGCTCGGAGCCGCTCTGTGTCCCGCAGCTTTGGCATCTCTGTCGCTGCTCCATGGCTGTGGGGCCTGTGCCACCAATGTGCCACCAACATGCCACCAATGTGCCACCAATGTGCCACAGTGTGCCACCAGTGTGCCACCAAAGTGCCTCCAATGTGCCACCAATGTGCCACCACTGTTCATGGCTGTGGTTCCTGTTCCACCACTGTTCCACCTTTTCCATGGTTACTCCACTGCTGCTCAAAAGCTGCTCTGGGGATGTTCCAGCACAGTTCCTCTGCTTGTCCAACATTGCTCCAGCACTGCTCCAGCACTGCTCCAGCACTGCTCCAGCACTGCTCATCTCCTGCTGTTCCAGAGCTCTGTCTCTGCTCCTCCCCTGCTCCCCTGTTGTTCCATGGCTGCTGCTTCTGTTCGAGTGCTGCTGCCACAGCTGCAGTGTCACAGAGAGGGGAACGTTTGGGCAGCAACCACTGTGGTGTCACAGAGACCAGGACAACATGGGACTACCACAGCTGTGGTGTCACAGAGGGAACACTGGGGCTGCCACAGCTGTGGTGTCACAGAGAGGGAACACTGGGCTGCCAGGGCTGTGGTGTGTCACAGAGGGCTGTGTGTGTCACTGGAGCTGAACACTGGGGCTGCCACAGCTGTGGTGTCACAGAGAGGGGAACACTGGGGCTGCCACAGCTGTGGTGTCACAGAGACCAGGACAATGGGACTGCCACAGCTGTGGTGTCACAGTGGCTTTGCCAGGGCTGTGGGGTCACAGAGAGGGGAATGTTGGGGCTGGCCCTGCAATGCTGTCATAGACAGGAGAACCCTGCAATGGTGCTGGGGTGGGGCCACCTCTGTGGTGTCACATAGGGGCAACACAGGGTTGCAATCACTTTGGTGTCATAGACAAGGGGACATTGATATTGCCACTGCTGTCATGTCACAGAGGGGAACACTGAAGTTGCCACCACTGTGGTGTCACTGACAGGGAACACTGGGGCTGCAAATGTTGAGGTGTCACAGAGAGGGAAGGTTGGAACTGCCACCACTGGTGCTGTCATACACAGTAGAACTTTAGACAGCCACCCTTGCAGTGTCATAGAGAGGGGAACTTTGGGGCTTCCACTGCTGTGTGTCACAGAGAGGGGAACACTGGGGCTGCCACGGCTGTGGTGTCAGAGAGGGGAATGTTGGGGCTGCTACACTTCTGTGTTTTCACAGACAGGGGAACATTGGGGCTGCCACTGCTGTGGTGTCAGAGAGAGGGGAATGTTGGGGCTGCCACCGCTGGGGTTTCACAGAGACAGGGACCTGGGGCTTCCACAGCTGCCATGTCACAAGCAGGGAAAGTTGAGGTTGTGACCACTGTGGTGTCACAGCCAGTGGAACACAGGAGCTGCCACTGCTGCAGTGTCACAGAGAGGGAAGGTTGGGGCTGCTACTTCTGTGTTTTTCACAGACAGGGGAACGTTGGGGCTGCCAGTGATGTGGTGTCAGAGAGACTGGAACATTGGGGTTCCCACCATTTGTTTTCTCAGAGAGAGGGGAATCTTTGGTTTGCCACTGTGTTGGTGTCAGACAGAGGGAATGCTGGGGTGCCACCTCTGGTGTCACAGAGAGGGGGACTAGGGGTGACACAGCTGTGTTGTCACAGAGAGCAGAAGGTGAGGACTGAAACCACTGTGGTGACTCAGGAATGCCACCACTGTGGTGTCACACAGAGGGGAAGGTCAGGATTGCCACCACTGTGGTGTCACACAGAGGACAGGTCAGGATTGCCACCACTGTGGTGTCACACAGAGGGGAATGTTGGTGCTGCTGCTCTGTTGTGACAGAGAAGGGAACGTTGGGGCAGCCATTGCTGTGGGGTCATAAAGAGTGGAATTTTGGGGCTGCCATCGCTGTGGCATCACAGAGAGGAGAACATTGGAATTGCCACTGCTGTGGTCTCACAGAGGGGACATGGTACTGCCACACCTGTAGTGTCACAGAGTGGGGAACATTGTGGCTGCCACTGCTGTGGTGTCACAGAGAGGGGAACACTGCCAAACCTCCCCTGGTGCTGTGCCCACTGCAGTGCGGGACTGCAGACACTGCAGGGCCTCCTGGGGACACTGCAGGGCCTCCTGGGGACACTGTGACACTGCAGGGCCTCCTGGGGACATGGTGACACTGCAGGGCCTCCTGGGGACATGGTGACACTGCAGGGACTCATGGCATCACAGGGGCTCTGTGACACTCCAGGGTCTTTGTAGAATCCAGAGGCCCCTTTGGGGCCATGGGCCCTCATGGAACCAAGAGGAGACTGCCAACCTGTGGGGCTCCATGGAACCATCCACTGTGATCCCTCAGGGCCTCATGGTTCCCAGGAACCATTGTGACACTGCAGGACTAAATGGCCCCAAGAGGACACTGTGCCACTGTGGAGTTCATGGAACTGAGGGGATGCTGTGACACTCTGGTGCCTGAAGATGTTCAGGGGCCATTGTGACCCTGTGGCTTGTGGAAACAAGGGGACACTGTGACACTGTGGGGTCTCAGGGAATCCAGAGGCCCTGGTGACTCAAGTGAGGCTGGTTGGAACCAAGGATCCATTGGGATCAACTCAGGGCCTTGTGGTGTCCAGAGCCCCTGGGATTCTGTGGGGCCTCATGGAGCCTGTGGGGGCCTCATGGAGCCAAAGGGCCCTGGGATTCTGGGGCCTCATGGAGCCAAAGGGGCCCTGGGATTCTGTGGGGCCTCATGGGGCCTTTTAACTCTTTTATTTCTCCCAAATATTAATTATTAAATGGTTCTGTGGGGCCTCATGGAGCCAAAGGGGCCCTGGGATTCTGTGGGGCCTCATGGAGCCAAAGGGGCCCTGGTGACACAGTGGCCACTTGGAGATGTCTGCAGCCAGCCCTGTCTCCCGGCCCGTGCCAGGAGTGGCCACTCCCTGTCCGCCCTTGGGGCTGCTTTGGCTGGTGGTACAAGCAGGGCTGCTTGTCTCCCAGAAGCAGCAGCTGCTCTGTGCAGCCACTGATGTTGGCCCAGGAGCTGAGGAATCCAGGGCCAAGGAAAGAGAGGGATCACTTGTGCACATTCTCAAAAGGTTTCAATGTCTGAGAGGGTGCAGGGACAAGTGACAGCAAATGCAGGGTTACAACAGCTTCAGTATAGGGGCAGGGAACATGGGAGGATACAAACCAGGACCAATGGCAGAAACCTGGGGAGGAGCACAGGGCAGGGCACACATTATGGCACCCAATGGGGAATAAACAGGGAGGAGAGTGCACTGAGCACACCAATGGGTATTCGAGGGATACAAGATGGACACAGAAGTTTCTAGAGAGAAAGGTGGGGTTTCTGTAATGGACAAGGGAGGAGGGCAGGGTTTCCCTGAGTGCCAGGGAAGGATCTGGAATAGGGGGAGGTCTTGAGGGAGATGGACAGGGGGGGATGGGAAGGTACATCTCCAGGGCAAACCAACATGCATGGGGACAACTGGAACAAACTACTTTTGCTTTTAACACCACAGTTTCATAACAAAGGAACTTACTGCCACACCCTGGGATTCTGTGGGGCCTCCTGGAACCAAGGGCACTCAGAGACACTGGGGGCCCTCCTGGTTCTCAGTCTCTTCTGACACTGGTGTCCATCTACAAAGACACAAAACTGGGCAGCCTGAGCCTGTGGATCCAGAATATTCCCATCTCCATGGGAGGATGTTCCTGCCATCTGTGCTGCTCTGTGTTCCCCTGCTCTCCGGGGGAATTGAATCCTACAAGAGACACCAACCCCTCTGGTAGCTGACACCAAAGGGCCTCCTGTGGGTGGGAGCAGAGACATCTTTTGCTCCATCCTGCTGCTCAGAGCTGTTATGTTTGCCCCAATTATCCCCTCAAAAAAAACCCAAACAATATTTGAGATAGCAACAATTTTAATTCAATAGTTAGAAAAATATATAAAAGGGATAATTTGGTTCTAATAATAGCGCATAGGTAAAAAAAAAAAATAGGGGTACAGAGTGCAGGGCTTTGGACCCATGCTACCTCACATCCTGAGCTTGCCAAGGAAGATTCCCCCTTATATGCCATGTGTTAATACCATATTCTCCCAGTTCCGGTTCATCATCTACCTATCTCCGCCCTCATTAACACCTTTACCGCGCATGTGCCACCACTCAGTTCGGTGGTCGCACAAGTCTTTGGGGGTCTTCATTGATGAAGAATTGTAGTCTTCTTCTTTGTCCTTTAATTCACCTTTGGGTTACACATGCGCACCAAGCCAGTACAATGTAAGCCAAGAGTACGTATCGCTGCATCCTAATACCAAGGCAATAAATCCCTTATAATTAGCATTTTCTGGGTCCCAACCAGGTTCTTGTTCATTTTTAGCAACTGCATCTCCCTGTTGTCCTTGTGAACATCTGCTGGGACGGGGGTGGGGGGGTGGAGCCCCTCCTCTCCCTCTCTTCTCTGGCATTAGAACTTTTAACTATTTTTATTATTCCTAAATCTTAATTACTGTACCAATATTGATTACTCTTTACATTTTATCAGCACGAATCTTACCTATTTATCACAAATCCCTCATTTCTGTTTTTGATCATTGATTTGTACTGTATTTAAAAGGCTGTGCCCAGATATCCTTTATATTCTTCAAAATTTATATTTTTTCATTGTCTCCTTTCATGTTCAAACTTTTCCTCTTTCTGTTGATTCTGAATCTAGAGACATTGTTGTAATCTGCATCCCCTGAATCACTGAATGAATTAGCCTAATAAAACACAGAATCATACAAGGCAGAAACAGAAGTCCCAGAATTGAACATAACAACATGAACTTTAACTTTTTTTACCAAACACCTCTAAAGAGGTTATCTCACTAATCTGCTTTCAAGTTTGAATTTCATTTTTGTACTGGCACATGAGCCACTCTTTTAATTTCCTCTGCAAGTTTTGTGATAGCTTTCCCATAATCATCAATTTTCTACACAGCACTCGGATTCATTAAACCTCCCACAAACTCCTCTTTCTTCTGCTAACAGATAATCTAGGGCAGTCCTGTTTTGGTACACAAATGCTCTCATTTGTGTCTATTACCTGGTCAGCATTTTTAAACCACCAGAGGTGTGATTTGACACCACCTCCACTACTGCTTGGAGCCTTTTTAATCAATTCAACAGGTAAATTGGAGTCCCATATCCCCATGACCCATCCTGAGCCCATGTTGCTGGATCATAATATGCTATAATTCTTTCTGTAGACCATTCCTCCTCCCCCCATTTTTGGTTCCCTCCTGCTGCTGCAAAGTTAAAATTCACATCTCTTTTATTCCGCTGCAGGGTTTCATACAGTGGAGTTCCTAACACATTACTCCTAGACCTCAGAAGAACAAAGAAGGAGGGTTGTATTACTCCCAATGTACAGGTCCCTCCCCATTTTTGAGGTAACTCACTGTATGCCCGTTGCCCACAAATCCAATATACCCCATCTGGGGCTTTCCATTTCTTATCAGTTTTCTCCGGCTGTTCCCTATAAGACCTCAGGCTGTTGATGGATTGGTAGGGGTTAGCTCCAGGTCTTCTGTACCAGCATAAATTAATCTGTTCATCCCATTCACAGTTTATTTTTTTTTTTTTTAATTGGTCCCCAATATCCAACAGGGGTTTCAGGTCGCTAAACTTTTGAACAATTATCCATATTGACCACCAATGTGGATTTGCAGGGAGTATGCCCCACTAGTGTATTAAATTTTCTTCCTTCTCGAGTTATACAAATGATTCCAATCACTTGATGGCTTAAAATCCATCTTTCAGGTCTCTTCAATGTTTCAGAAACTTGGGTGTGATTCCATTTTAAAAATTGCTCTGGAGCTAAGCTCTCACCTTTCCAAGGCCATCTCTCAGCCATTTTTAAACCTCCACAAATCCAACATTTGGATACTCCCAGTTCTGTAGCAATCTCTTGCATCAATCCCACAAACAGATTCTTATTTGAGGCTGGCAGGTCCCAATCTTTTAGTGCTGTTTAAACTGTTTATATAATTCAGCCAATTCTTTTTGACTCTTTTCTCCTGTTCTTTCTTCTCTTCCCCTTTGTTTCTTTTTCTTCTTTCATGTTCTCTTTTAATTTTTCTCTTAGTGCTTGGCCTCCTATGCCTATCAAAACAAAAGAAAGAATTTTCATATTGAGGGCAAATCTGATTACCATGGGGATAAGGAGCTCGTCCATTATATCCCAAATTTTTCCCTACCCAATACATCTTTCCTTCTTTAACACAAACATCTATAAAGCTGCTGCGATTGTAGCAGACAGAACTAACATATGGGTGTATCACAAACACAGACTCTATCTTGTTCTTAATCCACACAGGGTGACTGCAATAGTCACAAATGTTGAAATTTCTGGGACTTGGTTTTTTCCTTGTTTGCTTTTTCATTGCTGAAACTCTGTCCAGTGGGGCTTTCTGGCTTTGACCAATCGCCCAGGGTACCAGAATGATCACAGTAAAAATAATCCTTAGGAAATCTACCTTTCTACCTTTCTCAAGGCCCCTTGGGTTGCAACCAAGGGCCGAGATGCCAGTCTTCTCTGTAGCAAAGGTAATATCCAGGGATCTAGTCACTGGTGCTTTTAGTTTCCTTGGTACCCATAGCTCCACAGAGTTTGCTTGTCTCTTTTTAAATGCCATTTCCCAGTCCTGGCTGGTTAAGAAAAAATAATTAAAATAACAAGAACAGGGAAAAAGGTTGGGCTGAAATACCATAAACCTGTATTTTTCAAAATCTCAGGGATATGCCAACCACAATAAAATTTCCTAATTATTTTCTTCTTCAAGGGCGGGGAGTTCATTAAGTCTCTGCCCCTAATAGGCCCACACACACTCATGGGGCCAATATGCTTCTGAATGCGTTTATAATATGGTATATAGACCTCTTCTCCACAACAACTATTGATTATTAAACATTGGTCTATAATATTATAAATTGCTCGTTCTCTTATTTGTGCCATAGCCAATATAGCAAGAACCAATTGATCTAAGTTCTCTATTCATCCAATTGAGGCTGAAGGGATCCTGTCTCACAGTCTCAAAGGTATCCCAAAAAATCACTAGCAATGTGTCCTATAGTTAGCTGGCTAAATATATAACCATAAAAAAACAAGCAAATCAATTGTCTCTCCTTCTCTTCCCTCTTAGTTACTCTCCACCATGAGTTAAAACAAAGTGTGCAAACAATACATATCCATGGATGTCACCCTAAACCATGTTTACCGCACTCCCAACCTTTTACTTGTCTCTGGACTCTTTCAACAACAGGTGTTATCAATCTCAGTTTCTGGAATTGCAGTTCTGTAATCAATTGGCGGGTGACTCCGGAGGAGATCTTCGATCCTTTAAGGCTGTTCCCACTGATTAAGTCTCTTTTATTCTTTTCCACCGGTGTTCTTCTGCCTCTGAGCTCAAGGGAATTGTGGTCGGCAGCCACTCCAAGATGCCTAGTTCCTTCTTAATAAATCAGGGTTAATAAAGATCAACTTAAATCTCACCATATTTTCACATTCCTGGAATTACATGTTCCAACAATATTTTAGCCACTGTTTGAGCTGTAGCTGGAGCTGCTGGAAATGCTTCAACTCACTGAGTTAATTGATCTATTATAACTAACAAATATTTCCACCAACCCACTTTAGGCAATTCTGTAAAATCAACCAAATTTTTTTTCAAATAGCCTGGTTTTTCAAATAGGCTGTTTTTGCGTCCTCCAGAGGGAGGGCTCTTTAACACTTTCTTATTTATTTTTTTTAACAGGTGAGACACCCCTGGGTAATTTGTTTTCCAATTTCAAATATCCCTATACACCCTAAAATTTTAATAAGTGATCACAAAAGACTATTGTTCCCCAGTGTGTCCATCTATGCAAGTTATCTAAGATTTGACGCACCACTGGTTTTGGCATCATAATCCTGCCATCAGGAAACACCCACTTACCTTCTTTAAATGTTGCTCCGAATTTCCTTATAGCTGCTAGCGGAAGGGTTAAGTGTCTCTTGCTGAATTGCTATTTTTTTGTAAGATCATGATTTCAGTATCTCTTTTTTTAAGGTCGCTCTTTTTGCTTCTTCGTCAGCCAAATTATTTCCTCTGACTCTAATATCCCTCCCTCTCTGGTGCCCCTTTACTTGAGCTACTGCTATTTTCTTTGTGCCTTTTAAAGCTTCAAGTATCAATTCCGCATATACTAACCCTTTCCCCTGAAATTTTTTAAGTCCTCTTTTCCTTCTAAATTTTTCTAAAAGTATGTACTACACTAAAAGCATATTTGGAGTCCGTATTAATAGCCCCTTCTCGCCCTTTTAGTATTAATAATGCACGGAGTAATGCATAAATTCAGAGGCTTGTGCTGAACAGGAGGGAATAAGGGGACCAGACTCCTTTACCCACGCTCTTTTTCCCACTTCACCCGAATGCCAACCAGTATCATTAATTTCTAGATTTTATTCTTCAGTTAAAGAATAAATTTTAAGTTTTCCTTCACAGGGTTTTATCTGTAAATTTAAGGCTATTATTAGATCTCTGCCTAACAAATTGTTCTCGGCCTCTGGTATCAAAAATAGATCATTTACTCCAAATTTGTCATCTGTTTCAATTTTCACTCCTTTTATTACAGGAACCGGAAAGCCTCTCCTGTAATTCCGATTACTGAAAAACTCGCTCACAACTTAACACACATCCCTGGGGTAATTTTGTCACTGTTGACTGAGAAACTCCTGTATTTACTAAAAATAAACTTCTTTGCTCTTAGGACCTATTTTTAGCTTTATCAAAGCCTCTTCTGGTGATGTTTTGGTCCCCTTCATTAAACAGAACTCCTGACCTCTCTGATTCCCCTGAAAGTTTTTCTAATCTTGCTGTTTCTTTCTGCAATTTTTCTGCAAGTGCCCTTTTTATGACAATAAAAACAGGTAGGTCCTGCACCCTTTAAAGTAGGACAAGAATTTTTAAGTGCCTTTTTCTTGTGGCGGGAAAAATGCACAGGTCCTGTGTTGTTCAAAGCTGCTTGCATTTCTTGAACTGCTGCCACTAAAATTCTGGCATCTGTTTTCTGCTTTTTTTTTTCTTCATCTCTCTTTAGAAACACCCTTTGTGCTTCTCTCAGTAACTCTTGAAAGTCCCCTGTCCTGCCAGTCTTCTAATTTTTCTAGCTTCTTCCTGATGTCTCCCCAAGGTCTGGTCACAAACTGAGTTTTTAACAGAACCTGCCCTACTGCAGTATCAGTATCTATACCTAAATATAATTGCAAGTCTCTTTTTAATCTTTCTAACCATTCTGCCGGGGACTCATCTTTTTTCTGATGCTCACTCAAAGATTTTCCTATATTATGTCCCCTGTCCTGCCTCTGAAGAACAGACTTACTTCTCCCTGTAGGACTCCATAAGGCAGCATACTCACTCTCCTCCTGATTAACAGGGTTTTTGAATTCACATATATATTTAGAGCCTGGCAAATCCAATCCTCAAATGATCCGAACTTGGGCCAATATAAATTATCTTTCTGGATCATTTCTTTTGTCCATTCAAACATGCAATACTTAATCATTTTCTGTTTACTTTTTCCCCTTTGGGATTCCCATTCATCTCAAAACAGTATCATCATCCCCAGTGGGCTGTCCTCCTGAGGAATGCTCCTTCCTGAGAACCCCCTCACGGTTCCCAGATAATCTAAACTCCTGCAAATTTTTCACACAATCCACAGCCCCTGGGTCAAAGAACCTACTTTTTCCCTGACCCATTTCTGGCGTTAACAAACTAAGAGATCCTCGGTACCAGGAAAATCTTAGTTTTCCCCCCACTCACCTCGTGGTTCAACTTCCTCACTTACTACTCTGTTACACTGCCTTTTCAATCTACTGTTCCACTCCTATTTCTCCCTCTGCAATCTATTTGTTCCACTCCTATCTCTGCCTCTTTCTCAATCTATAAGCCCCATCCTCTCACCATCTAATCACATACTAAATTGCCTGCTACCAACCCCTCCAAGGAAATTGAACCTATTCAATCACTCTCCTCAGTCTCCCTACTCCCTCCTGCCCAAGAACCTTCCCACAGGTGCCTGGACCAGGGACCCCCTCCTCCCCCCTGGGTTAAACCCTCCCGGGGTCCCCACTCATTCACTTTTCTTTCACTTCCCTCCTTTCCCAGCTGGTCTCCTCTCGGAGAGCACGAAAACGTGGTACTGGGAGGTCCCACTCTCGTCGGGGGTCCAGGACTGTCCCGGCCCCTGTCTCAGATACTCCACACACACTCAGACATGCATACAGCCGCCCCCCAGACCCAAAACCCCATGATACTCACAGCCTCCTTTTCTTACGAGGGTCTTCGTGCACAAAGCAGTTTTATATGGGTACTTGTCTCTTTCCTATAAGCCAGCACTGATGGGAACTTCTTCTGCACACTTTTAATAACTAATTTGCTTTTGCGTTATTATAATAAAGACTCTCTTTTCCCAAGGGAGAGTGGTCTAGCCTTGGGACCACTTAAAAGTCTGGTGGGGAGCTCCTTCCCAGAAGCTATCCACCTCCCTGGGGTTAAGAGGGTCACAGGTGTCGGCACCAAAATTGTTACGTTTGCCCAATTATCCCCTCATAAAAAAACCAAACAATATTTGAGATAGCAACAATTTTAATTCAATAGTTTAGAAAATATATAAATAAGGGATAATTTGGTTCTAATAATAGCGCATAAGCAAAAAAACCACAGGCTACAAAGTGCAGGGCTCTTGGACCCGTGCCACCTCGCGTATGAGCTTGCCAAGGGAAGATTCCCCCCTTGTATACCATGTGTTAATACCATATTCTCCCAGTTCCGGTTCGTCAGCTACCTATCTCTGCCCTCATTAACACCTTTACTGTGCATGCGCCACCACTCAGTTCAGTGGTCGCACAAGACTTTGGGGGTCTTCATTGATGAAGAATTGTAGTCTTCTTCTCTGTCCTTTAATTCACCTTTGGGTTACACATGCGCACCAAGCCAGTACAATGTAAGCCAAGAGTACGTATCGCTGCATCCTAATACCAAGGCAATGAATCCCTTATAATTAGCATTTTTCTGAGACCCAACCAGGTTCTTGTTCATTTTTAGCAACTGCATCTCCCTGTTGTCCTTGTGACATCTGCCAGGATGGGGTGGGGCCATCTGGAGCCCTCCTCTCCCTCTCTTCTCTGGCATTAGAACTTTTAACTACTTTTATTATTCCTAAATCTTACGGTACCAATATTGATTATTCTTTCAATTTTATCAGCACGAATCATACCTATTTACCACAGAGCCCATTCAACCAGGAATATTTCCGAGGATGGGGCATCCACCAGGTGTCTAGGAAACCTGTGCCACTGTTTCACCACCACAGCATCAAAGATTTCTTCCTTATCTCCAGTCTGAACTTATTCTCTTCTGCTTTAAAACCATTCCCCCTTCTCCAATTGAGACAGGCCCTACTAAAACATTTTTTCCCCACATTTCCTGTGTGGTTCCTTGAAGTCCTGCAAGGTCACAATGGGGTCTTCCCACAGCCTTTTCTGTTCTAGGCTGAACCACCCCAACTCCCCCAGCCTGTCTCTGTCACAGAGGTGCTCCAACACTTTGGAGCATCTCAGCCTCCTCTGGAGCTGCTCCATGAAGTCTGAGCCTTTCCTGTGCTGAGGACCCCATTGTAAATTGTTTGTGCAAAAGCACTGGTCAGTCAAAGGGGGGAAATAGCTCATTGCTGAAATGCTGCTGAGAGCTGGAGGGAGAGATTCTGCACAGTTCATGCACAGCCCCGAGGGGGCAGGGACATTCCCATGGGGTCCCTGAAGCTGCAGGGCCAATCTGCCCACACTGGGAGCCTCTGGGCTTGTCCAGCTCCTTCTGCCCGGGCTGTTGGCACGTGGTCACTGGCTGTCCAGGGCCACCCCCTTGACTGGCACTGATCTCCAAGGAGGTCTGGATCTCTCCTTGGCCATTATTCTGCAATTAGAAACCTCCAGACACTTCCTCAATTCCGTTCCAAGGTGTCCTCAGCAACCCAATTACATCACAGCTCTTGTGCATCTGGTCAAGGATCCCCCACAGGGACCCTCTGGTCTCTCAGCCCTGGGGCACTCCACAGAAAAATCTTTCTGGGCCCTGCAGCTCCTTGGGCAAGTTCCAGAGCAAACAGTCAAGGCAGTGGCCTGAAATGTTTTCCCAGCTGGGCCATAACACTTCTCTGATGGATCCACATTGTCCCTGGGGAAAGAGATGTGCATAACCCTTCACTAATGCCCTGGAATGTCAAACAGGAATCACAGCCTTGGACAGCTCTCAGGAACCACTTCACTGTGGATTTTCCTTCCTGGAAGCCCAAGATTTTGGAATATCCTCCTGGTGCCTCAGGGCCTGGGTAAACAGGGCTTGTCAGAGATGCTGGCAGGGCACCAACACCCCTCCTCCTCACAGGGCACCTCTGTTACCCCAATTAGCTCTGAGTGGCTGCCTGGGGACAGGTGCCCACTTCCCCATGTGCCTGGGGATGGGCACATCCTGCTCAGGGCCAGTGCTGGCCTGGGCCCAGAGCCAGGGCCATGACCCAGGTGCTCTGGGAGGGCTCCGTGGCTGCAGGTGTGACAGGATGAGGGGCAGGGCAGGGCATATTCCCCTCTGGACAGTGCTCTGGGCATAGAGCTTGGATGGGTTTGGCATCTGCAGGGAAAGGGATATCGGGTTGAGTGGATGTGGGAATTGTCACTCCTGAGCCATTCCCCAGCCCTCAGCCTTGTCTGCAGGCAATCAGCATTGCCCAGTGCTCCCCAGTGTCTGCAGTGACTGAGATGCCAATCCACCACCTGATCACGTGTCCCTTGTTCCCCTTGTTCTGCCACATGTTGGGTTTGGGGCCGGGCTCAGCTCTGGGCTGTCCCCCAGGGAAAGCTCTGGGAGGGGAGGAGATGGGGGATCTGGCCCTGGGGGCTTTTGGAGGATGTATTGTGTTGGACTGGGGGTTGTCCCCACAGGGTCCCCAGGTGCCTTTGGCTCCCTGCCTGCCCCCCTTGGGCCCCCAGGTGCCTGGGCCCTTCCAGGGGCAGCTGCCCCGTGCAGGAAGCTGGAGGGATGCCGGGCAAGGGGGCTGGATCCGTGCCACAGGTGGGGTGGGATGGACTCTGTGCCAGGGCTGGGCTTGTGGCCAGGGCTGGGGGCTGTGCCAAGCCGGGCTTTGGCCTGGGGGCTGGCAGGGAGGGTGCAGGGAGGAGTCCCGGCAGGGATAAAGGTGCTCCTCACCTGCTGCAGCCTCAGGCAGTGCTGCCCAGAGCGAGAGGAAGATGAAGGTGGCTGTGCTCAGCGTGGCCCTGCTCTTCTCCATCCTGCTGTGCCCCCTGGCACAGGCCAAGGTGAGGCACCAGCCAAACGCTGGCCCCACATCCTGCCCTTTCTGTCCTCCCATCCCACCCCTTTGGTGCCTCCTCTGTGTCCCATTCAGGGTCCCCAGGTGCTCTCCCACTGACCATTCCTGAGGCCTTTCCTTCCATATCCCCCCTCAATCCTTTGCCTTTCTTCCTGGCCACTGCAGAGGGGTCCCCCTGTACAATTCCCTCACTCAACCCCCACTCCCACAGCATCTCCCAGCCCTGTTGGTTTTGTCCCCACCCGTCCTCATTCTTCTGTCCCCACCAAGCCCCTCCCTTGCATTCCCATGTCCCTACACCTCAATTCCTTTCTCCTCCCCTGTACCTCACACCCTGCTCCTTCCACACCCCCAGCCCTGTCCCCTGGACCCTCAATTGACCCCAGATCGGTGTCTTTGGGTCTCCCCCCACCTCAAACAGATCTCCTTGGAGGCCCTGAATTCCCATCCCTCTGCTGGAGCCCTGCTCCCTGCACCCCTGTCCACCCCCCAGCCCCACAAGGTCCAGTCCAGACCCAGCCTTTGTTCTCCTTTCCAGGCACTCCTGGAAGGAACCCAAGATGATCTCCGGGAGGTGAGTGGGCTGCTGGCATTGGAGGGCATCTCCTCAGGGAACTGGGGGGCAGTGGTCTCCCCCCATCCCTTGCTGGCATTGGGGACATCCCAGTGACCAGCGAGGTCTCCTGGTCTCTCTGCAGTTGGATTTAGACAATGTCGCGGTCCTGGAGACGCCTCTGGTGGGTACCACGAGTTCTGCTGGTGTCACACCTTCCCCTTGCGTGGCCACCACAGCCCAGGCCATCCCAGTCTGTCCCAGCACAGCCCAGTGCACCCCTCCTGACAGCCCAGACAATGCCCTGCCCCAGGGCTCCTCCCCAGGGAAGCCTTTGCCCAGGGCCCTGCTGCATTCCCATCCCTGTCACCCCAGGACCCCCTGGATGAGCCAGGACGCAGCCCCTGCCCCAGCTGTGCCTCTTGGCCAGGAGCCCAGTGCTTCTGGGCAGCAGCACAGCAGCTCCTGCACCCCATTGCTGCCACAGCTTCTTCCCCAAGGCCTCCCCTGCTCTCCCCTGCCTCCCAGTGCAGCCCAGTGCCCCCAGTGTGTCTCTAACGCTGCCTTTGTCCCCAGCCCCCTGTGGCTGAAAAGCTGGTGGCTGTCCTGCGGCAGAAGCGCCTGGCTGCCGCTCTCCATGGATAGGTGAGCAGCACTTGGTGCTCCCCTGACCCCCTTGTGATCCTGTGAGATTCATGGGGGACCTTGGAGTGTTCTGGGTGGGCAGAGTTTGGGGCCAGCAGAGGGGCAGAAAGGAGCTTTCACAGATCTGTTTCCCAGGGTGGCTGCACAGAGCAGCCCCCAAGTCTTTCCTTGCACTTTGGGAGCTCTGGGAACCGTGCAGTCCCCCCTGGGGCAGGGAGGTTCTCAGGCCATTTTGGAGCATCCCAGGGCTTAGGGGATATGGGACCCTGTGGATTTGAGGGGCCAAATCCTGTCCTGGGTTTATCCAGAACCTCAATTCTTTTCACCCTCCACAAACAGAGGTGGGCACGAGACCTCTCTTCTGTCCCAGGGGACACAGGGTGTCACATTTTGGGCTCTTTGTTTTAGGACTGGAACCGTTGGTGAAAATCATGTCCTGTCCCCCTCCAGTGGCATGAGGAGATGATCACCTCTGGAGAAATCACCTGATCCCCTGTGAGCCCTGGGCCTTTTTCCTGAAATGAGAAATAAACCCTTTCAGCAAAGCTACACTCTGTGTCTGTCTGTGTCCGTGTGTGTGTTCCAAAGGAAATTTCCCTAAATCTCGAACAGGTTTTCCCCAGAGGTGTTGTCTCAATCCTGTGTCCATCTGTGCATCCTGTCACACTGTCCCTGTCACCTCCACACATCTCTGACCCTGCTGGCACCTCCCAGGTTGGTGCTGAACTCCTCCCTCCTGCTCCCCACCCCCAGCAATGACCATGGCAGGGAGCTCAGACCAGGAGCACCCAGGCCAGGGATGGAGAAGGAGCATCTGGCAAAGGCAAGAAGAATCCCCCATTCAGGGGGGTGGGGTGCACTGGGGGGCATCTGTGTCCCCTGCCAGCCCCAGGGCTGCAAACCAGGGAGGAGATGTCTCAGCTGCCTCAGCTGAATTGCTTCCCTCAGCCCTTGGCCCGGGAAGTCTCCGGCTGCAGCACAACCTCTGCAGGAGACTTTCCACAAGGAAGACAAAAGGAAGGAATTGTTTCTGCCCTCTCCCTCATCCCCCCCTTGTGCTGATTTTCTTGTCATCTGTTAGCAAAACCAACAAAAAAGCATCTGCACTGAGGTGTTTCCGTGGGTCAGTTCCTAAATTGGCCTTCCAGGGCAAAAGGAAGGTTTTCTGCCAGGGCAAAAGTGAGAAATGAGGGATTTGGTCAGAGAGTTGAAAACATGACAGTTTCTAAACACTGGAAATCCAGAGGCTACAAAAACAGAGTTTGCAGTTTGAATGGTCCATTTTCCTCCCTCTTCCCACTGCTCATTTGTCCCATCCCAACTCCAGAGGAGCAGATTCCGGAAAGCAGACCAGCAGGGAGTGTTGGAGGCTTCATCCCAGAGAGAGAGGAAGAAAGAGTGAAATCAGGAGAATTCCAGTGGTTTTCTCGATCATAACGACCACAAACAGCTCTGTACTCCAAGTGCAATATCCAGGTGATGAGGCACGTTGCTCGTTTTTAATGCCAAAGCGCAGCACACTGGAAATTGTTCCTTGGACTAGAACAAACCATAGGCCAATAATTGAACCAGTTTGGTTCCTAAATCAGAAATCTTGGAACTTCTCCCAAGCTGTGTTTCCCTGCAGTAAAGAAGGCAGTTTGATTGCTTTTGTCCTGAGTATCTCCTGACTTCATGACTTCAGATAGACTGCAACTGTCCCAGCAACACTAAAATGGCCACAATGAGCAGGATCAAACCTCCAGGTCACCATTAAATGTTCTTCATCCACGCCTTGCAGAGCCCAGAAGCAATTCCTGCTGCTGCCCCCACTCTGGGTCAGCCTAATGGGATCACTCTGGTGTGCAAGGCTGGCTCCTGCAGGCCGGCTCCTGCTCGGAGCCGCTCTGTGTCCCGCAGCTTCGGCATCTCTGTCGCTGCTCCATGGCTTTGGGGCCTGTGCCACCAATGTGCCACCAACATGCCACCAAAGTGCCTCCAATGTGCCACCAATGTGCCACCACTGTTCATGGCTGTGGTTCCTGTTTCACCACGGTTCCACCTTTTCCATTGTTACTCCACTGCTGCTCAATAGCTGCTCTGGGGATGTTCCAGCACAGTTCCTCTGCTTGTCCAACATTGCTCCAGCACTGCTCCAGCACTGCTCCAGCACTGCTCATCTCCTGCTGTTCCAGAGCTCTGTCTCTGCTCCTCCCCTGCTCCCCTGTTGTTCCATGGCTGCTGCTTCGGTTCGAGTGCTGCTGCCACAGCTGCAGTATCACAGAGAGGGGAACGTTTGGGCAGCAACCACTGTGGTGTCACAGAGACCAGGACAACAGGACTGTCACAGCTGTGGTGTCACAGAGAGATGAACACTGGGGCTGCCACAGCTGTGGTGTCACAGAGAGATGAACACTGGGGCTGCCAGGGCTGTGGTGTCACAGAGAGATGAACACTGGAGCTGCCACAGCTGTGATGTCACAGAGACCAGGACAATGGGACTGCCACAGCTGTGGTGGTGTGCCATAGCTGTGGTGCAGTGGCTTCCAGGGCTGTGGGGTCACAGAGAGGGGAATGTTGGGGCTGGCCCTGCAATGCTGTCATAGACAGGAGAATGCTGGGGGTGCCACCTCTGTGGTGTCACATAGAGGGCAACACAGGGGTTGCAATCACTTTGGTGTCATAGACAAGGGGACATTGATATTGCCACTGCTGTCATGTCACAGAGAGGGGAACACTGAAGTTGCCACCACTGTGGTGTCACTGACAGGGGAACACTGGGGCTGCAAATGTTGAGGTGTCACAGAGAGGGGAAGGTTGGAACTGCCACTGTGGTGCTGTCATACACAGTAGAACTTTAGACAGCCACCCTTGCAGTGTCATAGAGAGGGAAACTTTGGGGCTTCCACTGCTGTGGTGTCACAGAGAGGGGAACACTGGGGCTGCCACGGCTGTGCTGTCAGAGAGAGGGGAATGTTGGGGCTGCTACTTCTGTGTTTTCATAGACAGGGGAACCTTGGAGCTGCCACTGCTGTGGTGTCAGTGAGAGGGGAATGCTGGGGCTGCCACCGCTGGGGTTTCACAGAGACAGGGACCTGGGGCTTCCACAGCTGCCATGTCACAAGGAGGGAAAGTTGATGTTGTGACCACTGTGGTGTCACAGCCAGTGGAACACAGGAGCTGCCACTGCTGCAGTGTCACAGAGAGGGGAACGCTGGGGCGGCCAGTGATGTGGTGTCAGAGAGACTGGAACATTGGGGTTCCCACCAGTGTTTTCTCATAGAGAGGGGAATCTTTGGTTTGTCACTGTGTTGGTGTCAGACAGAGGGGAACACTTGGGGTGCCACCTCTGGTGTCACAGAGAGGGGGACTAGGGGTGACACAGCTGTGTTGTCACAGAGAGCAGAAGGTGAGGACTGAAACCACTGTGGTGTCACACAGAGGACGAGGTCAGGAATGCCACCACTGTGGTGTCACACAAAGGGGAAGGTCAGGATTGCTACCACTGTGGTGTCACACAGAGGACAAGTCAGGATTGCCACCACTGTGGTGTCACACAGAGGGGAATGTTGGTGCTGCTGCTGCTCTGTTGTGACAGAGAAGGGAATGTTGGGGCAGTCATTGCTGTGGGGTCATAAAGAGTGGAATTTTGGGGCTGCCATCGCTGTGGCATCACAGAGAGGAGAACATTGGAATAGCCACTGCTGTGGTCTCACAGAGAGGGGACATGGTACTGCCACACCTGTAGTGTCACAGAGTGGGGAACATTGTGGCTGCCACTGCTGTGGTGTCACAGAGAGGGGAACACTGCCAAACCTCCCCTGGTGCTGTGCCTACTGCAGTGCGGCTCCACTGTGACACTGCAGGGCCTCCTGGGGACATGGTGATGCTGCAGGGCCTCCTGGGGACATGGTGACACTGCAGGGCCTCCTGGGGACATGGTGACACTGCAGGGACTCATGGCATCACAGGGGCTCTGTGACACTCCAGGGTTTTGTAGAATCCAGAGGCCCCTTTGGGGCCATGGGCCCTCATGGAACCAAGAGGAGACTGCCAACCTGTGGGGCTCCATGGAACCATCCACTGTGATCCCTCAGGGCCTCATGGTTCCCAGGAACCATTGTGACACTGCAGGACTAAATGGCCCCAAGAGGACACTGTGACACTGTGGAGTTCATGGAACTGAGGGGATGCTGTGACACTCTGGTGCCTGAAGATGTTCAGGGGCCATTGTGACCCTGTGGCTTGTGGAAACAAGGGGACACTGTGACACTGTGGGGTCTCAGGGAATCCAGAGGCCCTTGTGACTCACGTGAGGCCAGTTGGAACCAAGGATCCATTGGGACACCTCAGGGCCTTGTGGTGTCCAGGGGCCCACGTGACATTGAGGGGCCTCATGGAGCAAAAGGGGTCTGGGATTCTCTGGGGCCTCATGGAATCAAGGGGCCCTGGGATTCTGTGGGGCCTCATGGAGCCAAAGGGGCCCTGGGATTCTGTGGGGCCTCATGGAGCCAAAGGGGCCCTGGGATTCTGTGGGGCCTCATGGAGCCAAAGGGGCCCTGGTGACACGGTGGCCACTCGGAGATGTCTGCAGCCAGCCCTGTCTCCTGGCCCGTGCCAGGAGTGGCCACTCCCTGTCCGCCCTTGGGGCTGCTTTGGCTGGTGGTACAAGCAGGGCTGCTTGTCTCCCAGAAGCAGCAGCTGCTCTGTGCAGCCACTGATGTTGGCCCGAGCTGAGGAATCCAGGGCCAAGGAAAGAGAGGGATCACTTGTGCACATTCCCAAAAGGTTTCAATCTCGGAGAGGGTGCAGGGACACGTGACAGCAAATGCAGGGTTACAACAGCTTCAGTATGGAGCAGGGAACATGGGGAGGATACAAACCAGGACCAATGGCAGAAACCTGGGGAGGAGCACAGGGCAGGGCACACATTATGGCACCCAATGGGGAATAACAGGGGAGGAGAGTGCACTGAGCACACCAATGGGTATTCGAGGGATACAAGATGGACACAGAAGTTTCTAGAGAGAAAGGTGGGGTTTCTGTAATGGACAAGGGAGGAGGGCAGGGTTTCCCTGAGTGCCAGGGAAGGATCTGGAATAAGGGGGAGGTCTTGAGGGAGATGGACAGGGGGATGGGAAGGTACATCTCCAGGGCAAACCAACATGCATGGGGGACAACTGGAACAAACTACTTTTGCTTTTAACACCACAGTTCCATAACAAAGGAACTTACTGCCACACCCTGGGATTCTGTGGGGCCTCCTGGAACCAAGGGCGCTCAGAGACACTGGGGGCCTCCTGGTTCTTAGTCTCTTCTGACACTGGTGTCCATCTACAAAGACACAAAACTGGGCAGCCTGTGCCTGTTGATCCAGAATATTCCCATCTCCATGGGAGGACGTTCCTGCCATCTGTGCTGCTGTGTGTTCCCCCTGCTCTCTGGGGGGAATTGAATCCTACAAGAGACACCGACTCCTCTGGTAGCTGACACCACAGGGACTCCCGTGGGGTGGGAGCACAGACATCTTTTGCTCCATCCTGCTGCTCAGAGCCCATCCAACCAGGAATATTTGCAAGGATGGGGCATCCACCAGGTGTCTAGGAAACCTGTGCCAGTGTTTCACCACCACAGCATCAAAGATTTCTTCCGTATCTGCAGTCTGAACTTATTCTCTTCTGTTTTAAAACTATTTCCCCTTCTCCACTTGAGACAGGCCCTACTAAAACATTTTTCCCCACATTTCCTGTGAGGTTCCTTGAAGTCCTGCAAGGTCCCAATGGGGTCTCCCCACAGCCTTTTCTGTTCTAGGCTGAACCACCCCAACTCCCGCAGCCTGTCTCTGTCACAGAGGTGCTCCAACACTTTGGAGCATCTCAGCCTCCTCTGGAGCTGCTCCATGAAGTCTGAGCCTTTCCTGTGCTGAGGACCCCACTGTAAATTGTTTGTGCAAAAGCACTGGTCAGTCAAAGAGGGGAAATAGCTCATTGCTGAAATGCTGCTGAGAGCTGGAGAGAAAGATTCTGCACAGCTCATGCACAGCCCCCAGGGGGACAGGGACATTCCCATGGGGTCTCTGAAGCTGCAGGGCCAATCTGCCCACACTGGGAGCCTCTGGGCTTGTCCAGCTCCTTCTGCCCGGGCTGTTGGCATGTGGTCACTGGCTGTCCAGGGCCACCCCCCTGGCTGGCACTGATCTCCAAGGAGGTCTGGATCTCTCCTTGGCCATTATTCTGCAATTAGAACCCTGCGGACACTTCCTCAATTCCGTTCCAAGGTGTCCTCAGAAACCCAATTACATCACAGCTCTTGTCCATCTGGTCAAGGATCCCCCCACAGGGACCCTCTGGTCTCTCAGCTCTGGGGCATTCCACAGAAAAATCTTCCTGGGCCCTGCAGCTCCTTGGGCAACTTCCAGAGCAAACAGTCAAGGCAGTGGCCTGAAATGTTTTCCCAGCTGGGCCATAACAGTTCTCTGATGGATCCACATCGTCCCTGGGGAAAGAGATGTGCAGAACCCTTCACTAATGCCCTGGAATGTCAAACAGGAATCACAGCCTTGGACAGCTCTCAGGAACCACTTCACAATATAGTATTATAAAGTAATAAATTAGCTTTCCGAGAATATGGAGTCAAATGCATAATTCCTGCCTTTGTTGGGCATCCCTGCAAATACAATATAACACCCCCAAAATTCTTGATTTACTCAAAAGAATTTAAATGCCAAAAAAAATCTTCATATGTCAAAAGTATGTTGAAATTATTTATTGGTCTTGAAATTTGATCCCTGGCGGGATGGGGCTGCTGGGTCTACCTGTCTACAGGGCACTGCGGGTCTGTGGGGTTTCCTGGGTGAGGGGCCCTACACGGTCACCTGTAATGCCTGGCCACAGTGGGGTAGAGCCACCGCGGTGTTCTGGAAAAGGGCGGGTGGTTCTACCTGGTTCTGGGGTCCATCAGCTCCAGCAGGACTTGGGTGAATTTCGGGGTGGGCCAGGTGGATCAGTTGTCCCTGGGCATCCTGAGAGCTCACCAGGGCTCAGTCGTGTTCGCTGACTCCAGTTCCAATACTGAAGGAACCACTGGTGCCAGCACCGCCCTAGGGAAGCCTCACAGCAGAACTGGCACAGGGCATTGCCCTGGCAGAGGAGCAGGGAAAATGTCTTGGCCATGATCAGCAGAATAGCAAGAAAGTCCCTGGTGCACGAGTTCCCCACCCCACCAGGTTGAAGGCAGATTTGGGTTCTATTCCTGCTGTCCTGGTAGTGAAATTCTGAGCAGAGGGCACAGAGGTGTCTTCTCCACAGGGCTCCCAGGTGACACCAAGATGCTGTGGGGGAGCTGAGCCCTGCCTGAGGGCAGACTCAGCCCAGCAGGAGCCCCGGGCTGACGCCGCGCTGGAGTCCACAGCTGGCTCAGGGGCGACACGGTGCCATGAGTGGGGAACAGCTTCCCCTGAAACAGGGAGAGCTGAACCTTGGAGCCACCTGGGGGTTCAGTGTGCCATGGTTCAGGTAGAAACCGTAAACCCACTGGAGGCCCCTGGGGGGATTGGGGTCACAAGGCAGGGCAGGGCTGGGCTTACAGGGCAGGGCAAGCCTTGACCTGCCCCTTGCTCGCCTACACATGAAATGTTTAGAGCTATCAATCTCCTCCAGTCTGTCACAACAGGCAGTTATGGAGGTGAAATCCCAATTGTGGCCATGGGCACCTGGCTGAGAAGAGCAGTACTTTTCCATAGGAAGGAAAGCACAGAGGCCCATGGTTTGGAAGGCAGGTGAGAGCCTCAATAGGTCAAGGCCCTGCCAGACTTGTCAGTAATAGCAGATTTTGGATTTAGGGAACTTTGGAGGTGGAAACCCAATCTCGGCCATGGGAAGGAGAGTGTGGAGCCTCCCAGTGTTTTGGAGACAGATGAGCGGTGACCAGTGTGAAACTACTGCCAGCCAGACTTGTCCTGGCAATATTCTCATGAGAACAGTCTCTGAATATAAGGAAATTTGGAGGTGAAATCCCAGTCCTGGCCATGGGTGCCTGGAGCAGAAGGAACAGTTCTTTTCCATTGGGAAGGAAAGCACAGAGCCCCAGTGTTTCAGCAGCAGATGAGAAGTGACCCTCAACATGCAAAGGTCACTTGGAGCAGTCAGGCAGTCCATGGGAGGCCAAACCAGCCAGACCTGTTCTGTGTTCCCTTGGTTTTATGGGGCTGCATAGTGTCACAATGGTGCCTTGGATCCATGGGGCCCCGCAGTGTCATCATGGTGCCTTGATTCCATGGGTTCCAGCAGTGTCACAACAGCCCCTTGATTACAAGAAGACCTGCAGTGTCACACTGGCCCCAGGGTTTGATGGGGTCCCACAAAGTCACAGTGGCGCCTAGGTGTCATAAGGTCCCGCAGTGTCACAATGATCCCAAGGATTCCATGAGCCCTTGCAGTGTCACACTGGCCGCAGGGTTTGATGGGGTCCCACAAAGTCACAGTGGCCCCTAGGTATCATAAGGGCCCGCAGTGTCGCAATGGTCCCAAAGATTCCCTGAGGCCTTGCAGTGTCACAATGGTTCCAAGGATTCCCTGAGGCCTTGCACTGTCACAGTGGTCCCAAGGATTCCATGAGCCCTTGCACTGTCAAAATGGTCCCAAGGATTCCATGAGCCCTTGCAGTGTCAAAATGGTCTCCGTGGTCTCCCAGGCCCCACAATGTCACGTGACTCCTGTGTTTCATGAGCCCTGCAATATCACAATGGACCTTTGGACCCTGGGGCTTTGCTGTGTCACAATGGTCTCCTTTGGCTCCACAGTGTCACAATGGACCACTAATGTCATGAGGCCCTGCAGTGTCACAATGGACCTTTGGTTCCATGCAGCCCTGCAGTGTCACAAAGGCCTCTTGGTTTCACGAGGCCCCACAATATCACAATGATCCTCCCAGGGTCGCAATGGTCTCACTGGTTCCATGAGGCCTCACAGTGTCACAATGCTTTGCTTATTCGATGGGGCCTCATAGTGTCACAATGGTCTCCATGGTTCCATGATGCCCCTGAGTGTCACAATGGTCTCTGTGATTCCATGGAGCCACACAGTGTCACAATGGCTTATAGTTTCCATGAGGCTGTAAAGCGTCTTAATTGTCTTTGCATGGTTCCATGAGGCCTTGCAATGTCACCATGGACCGTTGGTTCCATGGAGTCTTGTAGTGTCACAATGGCACCTTGGTGCCATGACACCCCAAAGTGTCATAATGTTCTCCATGGTTCCATGAGGCTGCGTGGTGTCACAATGGACCCGTTGTTAGATGGGACCTTACAGTGTCACAATGATCCCTACATTCCATGGAGTCAGACAGCGTCAGTACAGTCCCCTCGGTTCCATGAGGTCCAGCAATGTCACAGTGGTCTCCATGAATCCATGAGGCCCCACAGTGTCACAATGGTCCCTTGGTGTCACAGGGCCCCACAATGTCACAATGGTCCCTTGGTTCCATGGCCCTGTGCTGCTGCATTCCCCCCTCCCCTTCTCAGGCCGCCCTGCCAGCTGAGAAATGTTCCTTGGGCCTCGGCCTTGGCCAACAGCCCCTGGGCTCAGCTCCTCTGCAGCTCATCACAAACACTGTCTGCTCCAGGCTCTGCTGCTGCCCAACCAGCTCCTGGTTCCTTTAGCAGCAGCCCTGGGAACTGGTTTTGTTCCCTCAGTGGCACAACATCCCTGTTCTCACCCTGCCAAAGAAAGCTGTTGGTGCCAAGTGTGGCCAGGATGAGCCATTGCTGGGACTGAAGCCCCTCTCTTGGGGCCCTGCAAACAGTGCTCCAAAAGGAGCCCTTGGAGCTCTCCTGGGCCAGCGACTCCCTCTGAGTGGGGCCTCTCCCAGACGGGAACTCTCCCGTTTGCTGCACTCGGGGATCACGAACAATGACGGAGCCTGGGCCCATCCCCCCACTCCTCCAGGCTCAACCCTTTGCCTGCTGGGGAGATGCCAAAGCATCAGCAGGGAGCATTCCCTGCCCTCAGGGGAATTGCTCACAGGTGCCTTGCACTGACTCTGTGTATCTGTGTGCACACAGGAGTGCCTGTGCTGGGGAAATGTGGCACAAATGCTGCTCTCTGAGGGGCTTGAGTATCTTGGAGAGCTGAGTCAGCCAGATATCCAGATAGCAGAAAGTAATGTTAAGTCACGAGGTCTAAGCTAAGTTAAATGCTGCTAACAGTTGTTCTTTTGCTAAGTTGTTAAGTTTAATGTAATTTATTAGCTAAGTTGAATATTAAATGTTAGTCCTCTGTTAAATTGCTAAGTCCTATGTTTTAGGTTAAATGTTCTAGGTTAAATACTGTTAAGTGCTGTTCTTTTGCTAAATTGTGAAGTTGAAGGTATTAGTTAAGGTAATAGTTTAAGTTAAGTCCTGTTAAGTTTGAGCTCTGTTAAGCTTTTAGGCTGTATTCCTTTTATCCTTGCCCTCACTGTCCTTGTGTCACACACACATACAGAGGGACAGTTCTGGGTTAATTTCTGGTTTGATTGCCTGGATTCTGTTTGGTTTTGTTGTTGCTTTTTTTCCTTGGTGTGCCTGAAGTGTCCAGTCAGGAGCAGAGTGACTCTTGCCAAGGAACTTTGTGCTGCTGTCCCTTAATATTCAATCTGGTTTTTGCTGCTCCCTTGCTGGGGATTTTTTCAGCGCTCTCAAGGCCTCGTTGGTACCAGGGTGAAGGAGTCCTGGCCCAGGCTCTGGCCCTGGGGGACATGGGGACGCTGCCGGGGAGTCTCTGTCCCCCTGTGCCACCCCCAGGGCCCCGGTCCCCCGTCCCCGTGTCAGGCTCTGGGGTCGATCTTGTGGAACATCCTCTGGGGGAAGCTGCGGGGCCGGGGGCGGGGGGGACCCAGGGGGACAGGGGATCCTGCTGTGCATGAGCAGGGTTGGACTGCTCTGGGGGGAACTGTGAGGTGGGCTGGGGCAGAGTGACCTCCCCAGGGACCTCACACTGCCCCTGTGATGTCACACTGCACCCTGTGATGCCACACTGCCCCTGTGATGTCACACAGCCCCTGTGATGTCATACAGCCTTCTGTGATGTCACACAGCCCTGTGATGCTGCAGCCCCCTATGATGCCACACAGCTCTTTTGCGACGTCACACAGCCTCCAGTGATGTCACAGCCCACTCTGGGATGTCACTCAGCCCCTGTGATGTCACACAGCCAACTATGAGATGTCAACCTATGATGTGATACGTCTGATCTGTGATGTCCCAGAAGTCTCTGTGATGTCACAACCTGCTCTGTGATATTACACAGCCACCCAGTGATGTCACAACCTACTCTCTGCTGTCATAGAGCCCCCCTCTGTGATGGCAGAGTCTGCTCTATGGCAGAGTCTGCTCTATGGCCTTACATTATGATGTCACAGACAGCTGTTTGATTTCACAAACCCCTCAGTGATGTCACAAAACCCCCTTTGTTATGTCATGCTGCCACTCTGTAATGGCACAGCACACAGTTTGACCTCACAGCTGCTCTATGATGTCATACAGCCATGCCATGATGTCACAGCCTGCTCTGTGATGTCACAGAATCTCTTCTAGGATGCTGTAGGTGCTCCATGACCTCTCACAACAAACTCTGGGATGTCATAGCCCAACCTGTGACCTCACACAGCCCACTCTGTGTTGGCCTTGGCCTCCTGGGGGCCACCTCTCATGCGCTTTCAAAACATGGGGGGCCTGTGCTTTTCTTCTCATGGAAAATACCACCTCTCAAGTCCAGGCATCCATGGCCAAAGTTGAGAATCAGCCTCTGAAATTCCTTATATCCAAGGATAGCTCCCAGACAAAAGCTGCCAGGACTGTCCAGGTTCCCTTGATTTCCTGAGGGCCAGGTCTCATCTGCCTTTGAAACACTGGGGTTCTGCACTTTCCTTCTGATGGAAAAGAACTGTCCTTCTCATCCTGATGCCCATAGACAAAAGTGGGGTTTTGCCTTCAAATTCTGTCTGTCCAAGGATTCCTCCTTGACAACAGGTCTGGCTGGCCTTGGCCTCCTTGGGGCTGCCTCTAATCAGCCTTTGAAACACTGGGACTCTGCCCTTTCCATCCTATGGAGAACTGTCATTCCAGTCCAGGAACCCATGGCTGAAATGGAATTCCATCCCCAAAACTCCACATATATCCAAAGGCTGCTTTCAGACAAAAGCTGCAAGGACAGACAGGTCTGGCTTGCCTTGGCCTCTGGTGACTGCTTCTCATCTGCCTTCAAACCCTGGGGTTCTGTGGTTTCCTTCCTCTAGAAAAGAACTGTGCCTCTTGTCAAGGCACTCTTGGGCTCAAGCATTTGACCACTCTATAGGGACACAGGAGCTCTGTGCTCACTGGGGTGGAGACTGAGGACAGCAGAGGAGAGCCCTGGGAGAGACTGAAGGGTGGTTTCAGAGATGGTGGATCCTTTTGACATAGTAGAAAACAGCCAGAGAAAGGAAGAATTAATGGCAAGGGCATCTGGGGAGGCCCAGACTGGACATGACAAGAAAGGAATTTCTCTGCCAGGGCAGTGCTGTGGTGCAACACGTCCCCAGAAGGAGCCTGGATCAGCCCAAGGCTTTGTGTGGGCAGGAGGCAGAGCTGTCAGCAAAGGAAGGGGCCAGCCAGGTGGGGCAGGTGGGAGATGACGACGGCCTGCAGGGACAGAGGCCCAGGTTTGCTCAGCATCAGAGACACCTTTGCCTTGCATGTCCCCACCTGTCATCACTGCCACCAGTGTTCTACTCTACCTGGATCCTGGGGACATTTTCTCAGTCCTGTCCCTCAGAAGGATCTTTTTAAAGTATGAGAAACGTCTGTGTTTCAATCTCTTTTTCAGTTCTTGAGAAGTTCTTTGAGCACACTCTGAGGAACTGAGTCTGATGCAAAGAGCACCAAAGCCCCAGAGGGTCATTAAAGTCCTTGTGCTGTGTCTGTGCTGCTGAGCTGGGCTGGGCTTCTGGCCCAGAGGCAGCTCCTGGCAAGGGCAGCACTGCAGAGAGACAGCTCTGGCCAGGAGCAGCTCCTATGCACAGCCCAGCAGGGCTGGGGCACTGCCAGGGCCCCTCAGGGACACCAGCAGGGCACAGACTGAGCTCACAGGGGCTCAGCCCTGGCAGGGGCTGTGGGATGTCCCAGAGGGGGCTGTGTCACAGCAGCACCTCTGTGGCTGTGTCACAGAGGCACAGAGCAGCTGTGATGTCAGCAAGGGGCTGTGTGACAGCACAGAGTGGTTTGTGTGAGGTCACAGATTGGGCTATGACATCACAGAGTTTGTTGTGATAGGTCATTGAGCAGCTATGACATCACAGGGGGGAGACGGTGGCATCACAGAGCAGGCTGTGACGCCATGGTATGGATGTATGACATCACAGAGAAGGATGTGAGGTTAAAGTGTGTGCTGTGACATTACAGAGTGGTAGTATGACATCACAGAGATGGTTTTGTGACATCACTGAGAGGGTTGTGACATCAGAGAGTTGACTGTGACATCATGGAGTAGGGTGTGTGGCCATAGAGCAGATCCTGCCATCATAGAGGGTGGATCTGTGACATCAGAGTGGGTTGTGACATCACTGGGTGGCTGTGTAACATCATAGAGCAGGCTGTGACATCACAGAACAGCAACATCACATGGTGACATTGTGACATCTCAGCATCATCTATGACATCACAGAGCAGCTGTATGAATTCACAGGGTGACATCCCAGAGTTGGCTCTGTGACATCACAGAGGCTGTCTGACATCACAGGGGATGGGTGACATCACGGGGGCTGTGTGAGGTCACTGGGGAGGTCACTCTGCCCCGGCCCCCCTCACAGTTCCCCCCAGAGCAGTCCAACACTGCTCGTGCACCACAGGGTCCCCTGTCCCCCGGGTCCTTCACCCCCAGCGCCGCAGCCTCCCCCAGAGGATGTTCCACGAGATCGACCCCAGAGCCTGACATGGGGATGGGGGGCTGGGGCCCTGGGGGTGGGACAGGGGGACAGGGACCCCCCCGGATGCATCCCCGTGTCCCCCAGGGCCAGAGCCTAGGCCAGGGCTCCTTCACCCTATTACGAAGGAGGCCTTGAGAGCACTGAAAAAATCCCCAGCAAGGGATCAGCAAAAAAACCAGATCAAATATTAAGGGAGAGCAGCACAAAGTTCCTTGGCAAGAGTCACTCTGCTCCTGAGTGGACACTTCAGGCACACCAAGGAAACAAAGCAACAACAAAACTGAACCAAATCCAGGCAATCAAACCAGAAATTAACCAAGAAATGTCCCTGTGTGTGTGTGTGACACAAGGACCGTGAGGGCAAGGATAAAAGGAATACAGCCTAAAAGCTTAACAGAGCTCAAACTTAACAGGACTTAACTTAAACTATTACCTTAACTAATACCTTCAACTTCACAATTTAGCAAAAGAACAGCACTTAACACTATTTAACCTAACTTAAAACCTATGGACTTAGCAATTTAACAGTGGAATAACATTAACAATATTCAACTTAGCTTATAATTTATATTAAATTTAACAACTTAGAAAAATAACAACTCTTAGAACACTTAAATTAGCTTGCACCTCATGACTTAACCTCACTTACAGGCCTGACTGACTCAGCTATCCAAGGCACTCAAACCCCTCAGAGAGCAGCATTTCTGCCACATTTCCCCAGCACAGGCACTCCTGTGTGCACACAGACACCAAGAGTCAGTGCAAGGCACCTGTGAGAAATTCCCCTGAGGGCAGGAAATGCTCCCTGTGGATCCTTTGGCATCCCCCCAGCAGGCAAAGGGTTGAGCCTGGAGGAGTGGGGGGATGGGCCCAGGCTCCGTGTTGTTCGGGATCCCCGAGTGCAGCAAACGGGAGAGTTCCCGGCTGGGAGAGGCCCCACTCAGAGGGAGTGGCTGGCCCAGGAGAGCTCCAAGGGCTCCTTTTGGAGCGCTGTTTGCAGGGCCCCAAGAGAGGGGCTTCAGTCCCAGCAATGGTTCATCCTGGCTGCACTTGGCACCCAGCTTTCTTTGGCAGTGGGGTGAGAACAGGGATGTTGTGCCACTGAGGGAACAAAACCAGTTCCCAGGGCTGCTCCTACAGAAAGCAGGAGCTGGTTGGGCAGCAGCAGTGCCTGGAGCAGACAGTGTTTGTGATGAGCTGCAGAGGAGCTGAGCCCAGGGGCTGTTGGCCAAGGCCGAGGCCCAAGGAGCATTTCTCAGCTGGCAGGGCGGCCTGAGAAGGGGAGGGGGGAATGCAGCAGCACAGGGCCCATGGAACCAAGGGACCATTGTGACACTGTGGGGCCCTGTGAGACCAAAGGGACCACTGTGGGGACACTGTGGGGCCTCATGGAATCATGGGGACCACTGTGACATTGTGGGGCCTCATGGAATCATGGAACCACTGGACTGTGGGCCTCTGGAACCAACTGTACTGACACTGTGTGACTCCATGGAATGTAGGGATCATTGTGACACTGAGAGGCCCCATTAAACCAAGGGGTCATTTGTGACACTGTGGGGCCTCATGGAAACTGTGGAGACCATTGTGACACTTTGGGGTGTCATGGAACCAAGGGGCCATTGTGACACTGCAAGACCCCATGGAGCCAAAAGTCCATTGTGACATTGCAAGGCCCCATTGAACCATGGGGAGACCATTAAGACACACAGCCTCATGGAACCATGGGGGCAGTGTGACACTGTGGGGGCCTTTGGAACCAAGGAGACCATTGTGACATGGAAGGGACTCATGGAATCATGAAGACCATTGTGAGCCTGTGGGGCCTCATGGAAACCAAGAGGCCATTGTGACACTGCAGGTCCTCATGGAACCAGTGAGACCATTGTGACACAATGAGGTCCCCATGGAACCCAGGACCATTGTGACATTGCAGGGCTTTTGGAACCAAGGGCTCCATTGTGACACACAGGGCAACCAGGGGCCAAGGGCACCATAGTGACACTGGGGGACCTCCATGAAATCCTGGGACCATTGTGACACTGTGGGGCCAAAGGACCATTGTGACCATTGTGACACCTGGGCCCCATGGAACCAAAGGACCATGGTGACATCCCTTGGGACACCGTGGGGACCAGGGCTGGGAACCTTGGGACCAAAAGGGGGGGCTGGGGACCATTGGAACATGGAGGACACTGCAGGACCATCCAGGACCCCAGGGTATCTGGGACATTGTTGAACCCATGGAATCCAGGCACCATTTATGACACTCCAGGGGGCCCATGGAACCACAGAGACCATTGTGACACTGCAAGGCCCTCATAAAATGGTTTGGGCCCATTGTGACACAGGAACTGGCTGGTAGGGCCTTCCATGGAACCTGGGGAGCCAGTCCAGTGACACTGTGGGACCCCATCTGCTGCTGAAACACTGGGGGCCCTTGCTTTCCTTCCCAATGGAAAAGAACTGGAACTCCAGAACCCATGGCTGGCTGGGTTTCACCTCCCTTATATCCAGGATTCTTCCCATAGGAATGCCAGGACAAGTCTGGCTGGAGGGTCTCTTCTCATCTGGTGCTCAAATAAAAACACTGGGGGGCTCCATGGCTTTCCTTCCAATGGAAAAGAACTGTCCTTCTCCTCCAGGTGCCCATGGCCAGAACTGGGATTTCTGCCTCCAAAATTCCTTACATCCAGGCATTGTTCCCATAGCAATATGCTGCTTGACAAGTCTGGCTGGCCTGGTTTCACAAGGGGCTCTCATCTGTCCCCAAAACCCTGGGGCTCTGTGCTTTCCTTCCCATGGAAAAGAACTGTCCTGCTTCTCCACCAGGTGCCCATGGCCAAATTTGGGTTCAACCTCCAACATTGCCTATTGTGACAAACTGGAGGAGATTGTTGGCTAAAAACATTTTGTGTGGGGGAGGAAGGGCAGGTCCAGCCCTGCCCTGCCCTGGTCTGGCCCCCCCCATCCCCCAGAGCCTCCATCCCAGTCCAGCAGTGTCTGCCAGTCCCTGGCACAGCACAGGCAATGCTCCACAGCCACCTCTGCAGCCCCCAGCCCAGCTCCTGAGGGACCAAATGACCCCAAGTCCCACCTGGGGGAAGGGCCCAGGAAGACCAAGGGGTATTGAAGGCTGACCACAAGGCAAGCACACATCTTGACCTTACCTCCTCTTGGAATTTCCATCTGAACAACACTGGAACCCAGGATGTGGATGCTTCTCTGTATCTTCTTTTGTCTTTCTCTCTTTCTGCATCTTCTAATTTTCTGTCTCTCTTGCAAATTTTGATTAACTTAAAATTGAATGGGCTTAGACTTTCTGAAGTTGAATGGGCCAAGTTGATGTTTGAGAAGTGTGTTTCATTGATTGAATGTCATTTTAAACCATTTGCCCAAAAGATTCTCTGTTTTTCTAAAGTTCCCAGGAAAAGGCTGTTTTGTTGTTTTGAGCTCCTGAGAATCTCTTGCTGGTATTTTCCAGTACATCCAACTCAGAGGACACAAATAATTGTAATTCCTTTAAAATGTCTCACTGAGAGAATTGTTTGGGGGATGGGAGTCAGGGCTTGTGTGTCCTGCTTGGCCCAGCCCAGGCAGGGCTTTCCCCAGCCACATTCCCAGCTCCATTTCCCAGTTGGAGCCACTGGTGCCTCTGAGTTCTGCTTGCCCAGCCCCAGGGACGCTCTCCTTGTCTGCCCATTCCCCACGGTCTCTGGGCAGGGCTGGCTCAGTGGGGGCTGCTGACATCCTCAGCAGTTTTTGAAGATTTTGCTGCTGAATTTTACTGCACCAGGGGCTGAGTAGTGTACATTCAAACTGAATAGATCATATTTAAAAAGGCAGTGAGAGAAAATGTATTTTTAGGCCCTGCTTTAGTTTTTTCTTCCTGTTAATACATGGATATGTGCAATGTCAATTGACACTGAATCCAAGTACCTCCTCGTGCCATTTGAATGGATATGAAAATCAAGACCCTTCATGGCTGACAATCAATCAGACTCTGTCCCTACCCCCACCCCACCATTTTCCCCATCCAAGCCCTGGCACTCAGGGCAGCCTTTGTGCAAATCTCAGCTCCCCTCCAACCCAGGCTGCACCTGCAGCTTTCAGCTCCTTGGCTCCAACTCCCACCTGCCTTCCCTGCAGAAGGAGCTGCCTAGACAACAGAGGAATGTTCATTTATTGTCAGCCAGCAAAGCCAAGGGAAGGCACAGCTCCATCAAAAGCCATCATTCCTCCTGGGCTTTCCACCCAGCCCCTGATCCCCACAGCCTGTCCAGTTTCCTTCATCCCTCCAGTGCCAGGGATTTTTCTGGGACAAGGGAGTCACAGGCTGCTCTGGCTATGGAGGGAGGTCCAAGTGAAGCCACTGGAGTGGGAACCACAACTCATCAGGTGTGTGTCCTTTGGGGATCAGGAACTGGTGAGACTCAGAGGCACAAGAAAGGTTTCTCTTCATGGCAAACACAAAAAATGTGAACATGTTTAAATTTAATAAAGCAAAACCCTTCCTCAGCTCCTTGTGACATCCCAGCAGCATCTGACATGTCCACCATCCACAAGATATTGCCATACAGGAAGGATTTTAGAGAAAGATATGAGAAGAGGCCATATGAAAAAGATAAAAATACACCTAAGATACTGAGTAAGGAGATATTTAAACTTCTGAAAGATTCAAAGCATGAAGGAATTCAAGGGAGACTCGTTGGAATGACCAGTGAACTGCTGCAGGAGGAAATCTGGAAGAAAAAAAGGACATGGATGCAGCTGCTCTAAAAGAAGAGATGTCTGTGGACATGGCCATTTAACCAGGAGAGCTGGAAACACCTGAAGGAAGAAGGGAATGAAATATTAGACTGAATGTTGGTGGCACAGGTAGAGGGGAAGATCAGTATTTCTTCTCCTGCCATCAGTAGAAGAAAACAGTAGATCCAGGAAATTCCTGTTCCTGGTGGGAAAACTTGGCCATTTCTTCAAAGTATTTAAGTGACGCAGATAATAAAGATTTGCTTCTATATGATGAAACTAACAGGTATTAAAACCTGTGCCCCTTTCCAGGCAGACATCAGTTGTGTGCCCATGAACAGGCAGTTCTCCTTGTAGGGCCCCAGTGTCCTGAGGTGCCAAGCTGGGATTGGCATCTCTCGGAGAGCACCTGAGGGAGAACAGAGCACCTTGCAAGCTGATGAGTCTGCTGGAATTCCATCCCCTCCCATTCCACAGCAGCCCTGCATTTCCTTCCTGCAGCCTTGGTTTCCAGAACAGCCATGGAGGAGGCTTTTTGGGCTCTGGACTGTTGCTGCAGCCGCCAAGGGCAGCTGAGCTCTGCCTTTGGCACAGTCAGCCCTGGTCAGCACAGGCCATGCTCAGCAATTGCTTGTGTGTGCCTGGCCTTGCTGTCAGCCCGGCAGCGGCTGCATGGCCCCTTTGGCCCTGTGCTGGTCCAGCCATGGTGGCCCAGCCCCTGTGCAGGCCCAGCCCAGGCCAGGAGCATTGCGGCTGGGAATGGCCCCTGTGCTGTGGTGCCCACAGCAGCCTTGGGGCTCTGTGCCCCATGGCCTCCCTGCTGGGCAGCCTCTGCCAGCTCCTGCAGAGCCCGTGGCACCTGTGGGGCTGCACAGACAGCCCTGCCCGGGCTCCGCTGTTGGAATCAACAGGAGTGCAGTTGCCCTTTTAAGGCAACTTAAAGTGGGACCTCACCATAGTGGGGGGCCCTTTGTCACAGCGATGGTAGAGAGAACGCCAAAAATCCACCCTGGCAGGCAAAACATCCCCTACAGGGGCTTGGAGTGGGGGACCCAAAAAAATGCCAATTAAAGCTGTCATGATCCCCCCTAAAGGGGCTTCTGTTGTTGTGGCCCCACAAACACCCTAAAATGGGCAGGAAAAAACACCCTTGGAGTGGTGGGATTCACCCAAAAACCCTAAAAAAGAGAAAAGCTCCCCTTCAAAGGGACCTGAAGACCCTTAAAGGGCCTCCAGGAGGGACAAGATCCCTCCTCTGCTGGGGCCTCTCCCAGCCAGGAACTCTCCTGTTGGGGCTGCCCTCGGGCAGCCTCTGAGTCTGTCCAAACACAGGAACTTCACCGTGTTGAGCCCAGATCCAGAGTCCTGACTCCTGCACAGGGGGCACAGGAAATCCCTCGCTCGCTGCTGTGCATTGTCCCTGCTGAGGCTCAGACACTGGCCGAGCACATGCCCTACCTGCAGGATTCATGTCCTGGAATTCGTTCTCTTTCCTGGAGAACGAGGGGCAGCTTCTGACACAAGATGTGCCTCTAGCTGCAGCTTCTCTTGGCTTTCCACACCGTGAGTGCAGCACGACGTCTGCAGCAAAGCAAGACAAATGTTTGGATTACTTGACAACTTGCTCTTTCTTTTCCTTGTGGGCTGGGCAGTTGTGCCATTGCTGAGTTTTTCATTGTGCCTGTTCTAACCCAAGAAAACAGGAGGTTTTGGTGGGGACTTGCTGGGGAGTGCAAGCCTGACTGAATGAATGCAGAGAAAGAATCTCCGGGACACTGGGAGCTCCCTGGGGCTGGGCTCACGTTCCTGCTGGGACTCTTCAGAGGGCTGGGCTCCAACTGGGATCAGCAGCAGTGCAAAATACCTCTGGGCATCTCCATTTCCCGTGGCTCCGAGGCCCAATGGGGCCAGTAAAGTTCTGGTTCTCCTGGTAGATTTTTTCATTTGATTTTACACTCCAGAAGCAATTTCTGTGATGGTCTCTGTAAATGGATTCTATTTCAACAGCACCAGTAGCAGGGCCATTTTGAGTGCTGCAAAAGTGGTCTGTGAGGCTTTCATTCCCTCTCGACTTAGTGCTTAAGGACTTGTGAGCATTTCAATCTCTGCTAATCAAAAGCCCTGAGTTCACCATCACAAAAGCACAGTGGGTAGCAGTGATTGAAAAAGGAAAGCGCAGTTGTACTGATAAAATGCAGGTGGCAAGCCAAGAGCAGCCGTGATCTCCAATTCCCAAGGCAGAGGCAGCAGCAGCCTCCTGCTGTCAGTTCAGGGTGAGTAAAAGACTGTTGAAAACAGCACTGGAACCCAATCCTTTCTTCCTCTGAGGGCTGGCTCAGGGCAGTACAGGTGGGGCCTGAGCAGTCAGGGCTGTGTGTGGGTGCTGGTTGCTCTAATCCAGAACTGAGCTGGAAAAAGCCCTTGGGAGCCGAGGCAGGAGCAGGCGGGAAGGGGCCGGCGCTGCTGCTGTTCCTTGGCTGGGGGCCCCAGCTGGGCCGGGCTGGCGCCCCTTGCGCTGCGGCTTCTGCTGCTGCCAGAGCCTGGTGGGACTCGGGGACAGGGAGCGGACACGGAGGGGACAGCAAGGCCTGGCAGCTGCAGGGATGGTGGCGCTGGGACCAGCGCCAGCACAGTCCTTCAGCCCGCAATGAACCTTGAGGGAAACGCTTTGGCAAAAGGCTCCATTTCAGCCTTTCTTTACTTGTGGCTGGGAAGGGGCTGAAGTGAAAAGAGAACAAGCAGGGCCCGAACCCCTCCACGTTTGGGAGGCCCCACGCCTGGGGCTGTGAGGGGCCATGAGGGATCTGAGGAGCTGAGAGGGACTGTGAGAGGCTGTGAGGGGCCATGAGGGGCCATGGGGAACTGTAAGGGATCCATGAAGGGCCATAAGGGTCTGTGAGGGGCTGTGGGAGGCCAGGCACTCCATGGAACCAAGGGTCCATTGTGACACTGAGGGACCACGGAGATCATTGTTGACAGTACAGAACCTCATGGAACAAAGGGGCCATTGTGGGCCAGCAAGGCCTTGTGGAACCAAAGGGACCATGGGGACACTGTGGAACCTCATGGTACCACAGGTCCATTGTTACACAGCAGCCACAACAGGCCCCAGAACCAAGGAGATCATTGTGACACTACACAACCTCATGGAATCAAGGCGTCCATGTTACACAAGTGAACCTCATGGAGCAAAGGGTCCATTGTGACACTGTGGAAGCAAGGAGACTGTTGGTGGCAGTAGGAAAGCTCCTGGAACCAAACGTCCATTGTGACATTGTGGGGCCTCATGGAACCATGGAGACCATTAGGACACTTCGGGACCCACTGGAAGCAAGGGGTGACACTACAGGGCCCTGTATAACCAAGGGGTCCTTGTAGCATGGCAGGGCCTCATGGACTCAAGGGGATCCCCCATAAGGGACCGTGGGGCTCCATAAGGGGCTGTGGGGCTCCATGAGACCATGGGGCCATTCTGATGGTGGAACCAAGGATACCATTGTTACACCATGGAACAAAGGAGGCCATTGTGAAGCAGCGGGGGAACCCACTGGGACTATTGTGACACTTCAAGGGCCATTGTGGAAGAGCAGGGCCTCGTGGAAGCAATGAGACCATTGTGACATGCCAGGGCCTCATGGGAGTAAGGGGCTGTTGGGACACTGTGGGTCCCCATGGAAGCAAGGGGCCAGTGTAACACATCCAGGCCTGGCAGAACCATGGGGCCACTGTGATCCTGGGGATCCCAATAGAACCAAGGTGCCATTTTGAGACTCTGTGACCTCATGGAAGCAAGGGGCCATTGTGCCACTGCAGAGCCAAGGAGACCATTGTTATATCACTGGGCCGCATGGAAACCAAGATCTGTGGTGATCCTACAGGGCCTCATGGAAGCAGGGGGCAATTGTGATGCTGCAGGGCCCCAAGGATGCAAGGACATGGAACAGGTCTGTCTGTCTGGGCCTCCTGGGGGCTGCCTGACTGGCACAGCTGGCCTTGGCATGTTGAGTGTTGCTTCTCATCAGCCCCTGAAACCCTGGAGTTCCATGCATTCTTTCCTGTGAGAAAGAGCTGTCCTTTTCCTCCAGGGGTTCATAGCTGAAATTGGGATTCCTCCTTCAAATTTGATTATATCCAAGGATTATTCCCATATTAAACTTGCCAGGACAGACAGCTCTGGAAGGCCTTGGCCTCTTGGGGGCCACCTCTCATCTGCCTTCAAAACACTGGGGGCCTGTTCTTTTCATCCCATTGGAAAAAGCACTTTCAAGTCCAGCCATCCATGGCCAAAATTGAGAATCTGCCTCCAAAATTCCTTTTATCCAAGGGTAGCTCCCAGTCAAAAGCTGCCAGGGCTGTCTAGGTTCCCTTGGCTTCCCTGGTGGCCCTGGTGTTGCTACAGGGCCTGAGTTCCCTCAGGGCCAGGCAGAGTCCGCGGGTGGCAGTGCTGGGGCTGCAGCAGGGACAGGCCATGGGCACTGCTGGGGCAGAACTGACGCCTCAGGCCAGGCCCTGGGGGCTCCAGGCTCCTTGCCCAGGCTCTCTCAAGAACATGGCCAGGCCAATGCTCAGCAGAGAAAAGCCCCATGAGCAGCCCCAGGCTGGCCATGGGCAGGCTGGTGGCAAACAGCATGGCTGGGGCTCTGCAAGGGCCCTGGGGCAGACGGGAAGGAGCAGCAGAGCAGGGGCTGATCCATCCCCAGTGCGCTGCCCAGCCCAGGGCAGCCTCGCGGAGCATCCTCATGCAGCTGCCAGCAACATCCCCCCTCTGAAGCCCTGGCCTCTCTCCCAGCTCACACAGGTGCCCCATCCTTGCAGGCACAGACACGGCAGTACTGGCTCAGGAGTCCCTGTTTGCGTTGCACCCCCATGCTTTTGCTGTGGGGACATGAACCTGAGGGAGCACAAATGCCATCAGCCCCTGGGGCCAGCAAGGGCTGGGGGACACCAGGGAAACCACTCAGGTTTTTCCTGGCCTCTGCACTCAGCCAGAAAGTTTGCTCCCATCAGCTGGGACTTTCCTGTCCCACTGCAGACGCTGTTGCTCAGAGCCAGGGCTGCCTGGCAGCCACCCCCAAAGTGCCCTGAGCATTTCCTTGGCTTCACCTTTGTTTTCTTTCCTCTTCCTGCTACAAATTTCTTCCTATTGCCCACCGCTGTTCCCTCCCCTGCAAACAGCCCATCCCTGTTTGCCCGTTCCTCTCTGGCCCCACTCCCCATTGCAGTTCCTGACTTGGCACCATGGGAACATGCCTTGGGCAGCAGGATCATCCTACAAGTGCTGCAGGAATTGTCTGCAGGCTCCTGCAGTGCCTGTTTCTTCTCCCTTGCCAGAGGCACCCCAGGCCAGGGGGGCACATCTGGGCTGCTGTGTCTGGCTCTGGGTCTCCCTGCTCTGGGCCATGAGCAGGAGCTGCAGAGGCTCTGCAGGACTGACAGGATGAGCTTTGGGGCTGGCAGGAGAAGCTGAGGGACCTGGGCTGATGGAGCTTCTCAGGAGGAGGCCCAGGGCTCATCCTGCTACTGCTCCAAGGGTGCTTTCAGAGAATCCCAGAATCAGCAAGGGTGGAACAGGCCATGGAGATCATCAAGCCCAACCTGTGCCCTGACACCACCTTTTCTTCCCTGAGCCTCCTCTTCTCCAGGATAAACAACCCCAGCCCGTCAGCCAGTCTTCACAGGACTTGTGCTCCAGACCCCTCCCAGCCTTGTTGCCCTTCTCTGGACACGCTCCAGCCCCTCCACATCCTTCCTAAATTGGGGACCCAGAACTGGACACAGCACTCGAAGTGCTGCCCAAGCAGTGCTGAGCACAGGGGAAGAATCCCTGCCCTGCTCCTGCTGGCCAAACCATTCCTGATCCAGGCCAGGAGCCATTGGCCTTCTTGGCCACCTGGGCACACTGCTGGCTCATGTCCAGCCTGATGTCCACCAGTCCCTGCAGGTCCCTTTCTGCCTGGTTGCTGTCCAGCCACTCTGTCCCCAGCCTGTAGAGCTGCAGGGGTTGTTGTGGCCAAAGTGCAGCACCCAGCACTTGGACTTGTTAAACCTCACCTTGTTGGATTTGGGCGCTGGATCCCAGCTGTCCATGTCCCTGTTCAGAGCCCTCCTACCCTGCAGCAGATCAACACTCCCAGCAATCTTGGTGTCAACATAGTTCCATGAGGCTCCAGATTGTCACAATGGTCGCCATGAGGGCTTCCAGTGTTACAATGGTCTCCCTTGTTCTCACAGGGCCCCACATTGTCACAACGGTCTCCATGATTCCATGGTGCCCCACAGCGTCACAATGGTCTCTTGGTCTCACAGGGCCCCACAGTGTCACAATGGTCCCTCGGTTCCATGGGCCTGTGCTGGTGCATTCCCCCCTCCCCTTCTCAGGCCACCCTGCCAGCTGAGAAATGCTCCTTGGGCCTTGGCCTTGGCCAACAGCCCCTGGCCTCAGCTCCTCTGCAGCTCCTCACAAACACTGTCTGCTCCAGGCACTGCTGCTGCCCAACCAGCTCCTGGTTCCTTTAGCAGCAGCCCTGGCAGCTCTTTCTGTTCCCTCAGTGGCACAAGATCCCTGTTCTCACCCTGCCAAAGAAAGCTGTTGGTGCCAAGTTCTGCCAGGATGAACCATTGCTTGGACTGAAGCCCCTCTCTTGGGGCCCTGCAAACAGCGCTCCAAAAGGAGCCCTTGAGCTCTCCTGGGCCAGCCACTCCCTCGGAGTGGGGCCTCTCCCAGCCGGGAACTCTCCCGTTTGCTGCACTCGGGGATCCTGAACAAAGACAGAGCCTGGGCTGATCCCCCCACTCCTCCAGGCTCAGCCCTTTGCCCGCTGGGGAGATGCCAAAGCATCAGCAGTGAGCATTCCCTGCCCTCAGGGGAATTGCTTACAGGTGCCTTGCACTGACTCTTGGTGTCTGTGTGCACACAGGAGTGCCTGTGCTGGGGAAATGTGGCACAAATGCTGCTCTCTGAGGGCTTTGAGTGCCTTGGATAGCTGAGTCAGTCAGGCCAGTAAGTAAGGGTGAGTCACAAGCTGTAAGCTAAGTGCTGCTAAGAGTTGCTCTTTTGCTAAGTTGCTACGTTTAATATAAGTTATAAGCTAAGTTGAATACTGTTAAGTGTTATTCCACTGTGAAATCACTAATTTGTAGCTTATAAATAAGGTTAAATACTGTTCAGTGCTGTTCTTTTGCTAAATGCTGAAGTTTAAGGTATCAGTCAAGGTCTGGCTTTGGTTAATTTCTGGTTTGAGTGCCTGGATTTTGTTTGGTTTTGTTGTTGCTTTGTTTCCCTGGTGTGCCTGAAGCACCCAGTCAGGAGCAGAGTGACTCTTTCCAAGGAACTTTGTGGTGCTGCCCCTTAAAATTAAATCTGGATTTTGCTTCTCCCTTGCTGGGGATTTTATCAGCTTTCTCAAGGCCTCTTTGGGACCAGAGTGAAGGAGCCCTAGCTCAGGCTCTGGCCCTGGGGTCACGGGGATGCTGCTGTGGGGTCCCTGCCTCCCTGTGCCACCCCCAGGGCCCCGGCCCCCCGTCCCCATGTCAGGCTCTGGGATCGATCTCATGGAACATCCTCTGAGGGAGGCTGTGGGGCAAGGGGGACCCCGGGGGGCCGGGGACCCCGCTGTGCACGAGCAGGGTTGGACTGCTCTGGGGGGAACTGTGAGGGCGGCTGGGGTAGAGTGGCCTCCCCAGTGACCTCACACAGCCCCTGTGATGTCACAAAGCCCCTGTGATGTCACACAGCCACTGTGATGTCACACTGCCCCCGTGATGTCACACAGCCCTCTGTGATGTCACACTGCACCCGTGATGTCACACAGCCACTGTGATGTCACCCAGCCTCTTGTGATATCACACAGCCACCTGTGATGTCACACAGCTATCTGCTATGTCACAGCCTACTCTGGGATGTCACAAAGACCCTGTGTGATGTCACAGAGCCAACACTGGGATATCACTTTTTGATGTCATACAGCTGTGCTGTGATTGAGACAGAAAAATCTGTGATGTGACAACGTCACCCAGTGGTGTCACAGTCTGTTCTGTGATGTTACTCAGTCACCCAGTGATGTCACAACCCAATCTCTGATGTCACAGAGCCACCCTCTATGATGGCAGAGTCTGCTCTATGGTGTCACATCCTACCCTATCATGTCACAGCCAGATCTGTGATGTCACAACCCCCTCAGTGATGTCACACAACCTTCTCTGTGATGTCATACTGCCACTCTGTAAAGTCACAGCACACACTTTGACCTCACAACTTGCTCCATGATGTCATACAGCCATGCAATGATGTCACAGCCTGCTCTGTGATGTCACAGAATCCCCTCTGTGAAGATGTAGCTTCTCAATAACCTCACACAACAAACTGTGTGATGTCATAGCCCAATCTGTGACCTCGCACAGCCCACTCTGTGCTGTCACACAGGCCCTTGCTGACATCCCAGCTGCTCTGTGACTCTATGGCACAGCCACAGAGGTGCTGCTGTGACACAGCCCCTCTGGGACATGGCACAGCCCCTGCCAGTGCTGAGCCCCTGTGAGCTCAGTCTGTGCCCTGCTGGTGTCCCTGAGGGGCCCTGGCAGTGCCCCAGCCCTGCTGGGCTGTGCACAGGAGCTGCTCCTGGCCAGAGCTGTCTCTCTGCAGCGCTGCCCTTGCCAGGAGCTGCCTCTGGGCCAGGACCATGGCCCAGCTCAACAGCACAGACACAGCACAAGGACTTTAATGACCCTCTGGGGCTTTGGTGCTCTTTGCATCAGACTCATCATCCCTCAGAGTGTGCTCAAAAACCTCTTAACAATTCAAAGTCAGATTGAAATGCTCAAGTTTCTTGTAGTTTAAAGAGATCCCAATGAGAGATATGACTGAGAAAATGTCCCCAGGTTCCAGCCAGAGCAGAACAGTGCAGGGAGTGATGCCAGGCAGGGACAAGCAAGGGAAGGCTGTCTCTGGTGCTGAGTAAACCTGGATGTGTTTCAGGAATGCAAAGGGCCAAGGCCTGAGCCCCAGCCCATGGCCAGGCAGCTCCTGTCCCTCCCTGATTGCTCAGGGCTCTTCCCGGGATGGGCATTGGGATGTGGGGAGGTGCAATGCCATGGGCAGGAGCATGGGGTGACCCCTGCCAGGCTGCTGAGCAGGGACAAGGAGGCAATGAGGCCCCAGGGCTACAAGGGTCACTTCTCCCCTGCAGGCCTCAGGCCCAGGGCCAGCAGCCATGACCAAAATGCTGCAGGAGTTGGCTCTGTCAGGGCCCTGCAGCTGCTGCCCATCCCTGTGCCATGTGCAGCTCAGGCTATCCTATGGTATCCCTGCCCCGCGCCTCTGTCCCTGCAGGCTGTCGGCATCCTCCGGCTGCCCTACCTGGCTGGCCCTTCCTTTGCTGACAGCTCTGCCTCCTGCCTGCCTCTGTCTGCCCACACAAAGCCTTGGGCTGCTCCAGGCTCCTGCTGGGGGACGTGTTGCACCACAGCCCTGCCCTGGCAGGGAAATTCCTTTCTGCTGGTGCCTAGTCTGGGCCTGCCCAGCTGCCCTTGGTGCCATTATTTCCTTCTCATGCTTATATCCTCTAGGAAGAAAAGCTCCAGCCTCTCTGAAACCACCCTTCAGCCCCTGCCAGGCTACTCCTGTTCTCTCCTCAGTCTTCACACCACTGAGACCTGAACCTGCAGCCTCTACCTGCTGGTTGTGTGATGAGGCCTCCAAAACCCATCTGGGAAGATTTTTGGGTCCTCTCCAAGGTCTGTGAATGGGAAAACAGTGGTCAAAGGTATTTTCTCCCAAATGTTGCAGTGGCAGAACAAGGGTCAATGTATCTAAAGTGAATGAGGCTGGATTTACAATGTCACAAAGAAGAAATGTTTTACAATGATGAGAGTGGAACAAAACTGCAGCTGTTTTTCCAGAGAAGTGGATGTGCCATCCCAGGAATTGCCCAAGAGCAGGAGCTTTGTGCAACCTGACATAGTGAAACTCCATCCCCTCCCCAAGGATGGAATTCCTGTAGTGTGGGTTCTCTGCTGTGCTGGGTGCCCTCACAATGCTTCTGGCCAGAATGTCTGCTGAGGGCAGCCAGGCTGCTGCAGGGCAGTGACCTCACAGCCATCACCATTGCAGCCCTGTTCCCTTGGCCTGGCTCCTCCCTTTCCTCTGCCCCTGCCTTGGCTCTGCTGGCATGAAGAGTTTTGTCATTAATATCTTGTCCCCAGGGTGCTGGGGCCAATGGCTTCCCAGTCAGGCTCCTGGAGCACACGTGGCTTTTCAGAACACAGCCAGGAATGAGCCCTGAGGCAGCAGCTCTGCAGGGGTGGCCACCAGGCCGGGCTGCCAAGGGAGGCTTCTGGCCATGGCCTGCAAGCAGCTGCTGCTGCCAAGGTGCCTTTGCTGCCTCAGGCTCTCCCTGGCACAGCTCCCAGCACGGCACTCTGCCTTTGTGCCTGAGGCCTTCCCTGTGCTGGGGCTGGCCTGGGGCTTTTCCTGCAGCAGGACCTGCCCTGCTCATGGCACAGGAAAGGCAGCTCCTGCTGGAGCAGGAGGCTCTGCCTGCAGTGGGCTCCAACAACTCCAGCACAGCCCTGTTGACTTCAAAATTGCTGCCTAGAGCAGAATATTCTAATTGTTAGAGCTCCTATGCTGTGGAGGAAATCACTCTGATCAAGATCTTTCTGTCTAATCATGATCAGAATCAATCAGAGCTGTATTTCTAGAAATCTATCTGGTATTCCATCATTAATCCTGTGGGACAAATTGCATTAAAGTTCAATTCCACCTGTCCAATGATTTGCACCTGTGTCAATGTCTGGGGCTGGGATTGGATCCAGCCACTCCCAGTCTCCTCTCTGAGATGGAATTTAACAAGTCTACAGTTCCTGGAGGGTTTTAGGGGTTCTATGGTGGCTGCTGGCTGCCATTTCTCATCCTCATGACTCAGCAGGAGTTTCTCCAAGAAAGAAACAAAGCTTTTGCCTGAAGCCCCACTGTGTCCATGACCGAATCCCTGTGAATGTCTGG
>JALJVW010002254.1:0-14345 GCA_024865655.1 Emberiza elegans
AAACATAGTTCTCACTTGACTAGGTTTTCCTGTAGCCTTTATATTGGCTTTCTCCATCATTCTGCATTATCCACCTGTACAGGTAACGTTGTGATGCTTGTATTTTCCCTTCATGTGTTCTATTAAAGTTGGATATTATGTTCTGTACCTTAAGAGTGGCTCAAGAGGAGGGAATTTGTTTTGGTTTTTCTTATCAGTCAGGGGACAGCCAAGGGACACTTTTGCTTTGCTGCTTTTTGCTTTTTGGCTTTCCTCGCTTTTTGCTTCCTGCTTGCTTTGCTTCTGCTTGCTTTTTTTTGCTTCTTTTTTTGCTTCTGCTCTTTAGCTCAACAGTCCAAATTTCTTCCTGGACTGTTTCTTTTTTTTTTTTTGACCACCGAAACCTGCTCTGGACTGGGACCCAGAAACACCCAGAGTTTGCACCTTATAGCTGCAGCAGCTGCCCAGCACGGAGGGACTGAGGAACAGAGTAACCACCCCCAAGAGACTTTCCTGAATTTGCATCTTTTTTTCCAGAGTGGTGTCATCTGGTATTGTTCATTTTGTGTGCTGGGGGTGCTGTGCTGTGAAATAAACAGGTTCTTTTCCACTTCTCTCTGAGGAATTCTTCCCAAACTGGTTGGGGAGGGCCCTGTGGGTTTGCTTTCTGGAGGCCCTCCTTTGGAGGTTCTCTCCCAAATTTGCCCTAAACCAGGACAAATCTTGGGGCCCAACACGGGGGGCTTGAGAGAGAGAGTGGAAAAAAACCTGTTTTGAGTGCATTTTGGTTGCCATTACTCTCTGTTTGTTTAAAGAAATTAATAGCCATGCTTTTTGAATTCATAATGTCTGTTGGGGTAAAGGCTTGCATGTATTTCTGGTCCCTAGGGTTTTTTGAGATCTTAATACCTCTGTGGTCCCTAGGTTTATTTTCATATCCCGAAATAGTTCTAGTATTGTCCTTAATACGTAGTTTTTATAGCAGAGGGGCAGTGACCAGAATAGCTATCCTGCTGGGCTTGGTGGCAATGATGTGTAAGAAGTTTATAAACATGCTGGGGTCTGCTCCAGGTATGAATGGTTCCTGGCTATGGTTATGCATCCAGTTTGTTAGAGGAGGAGCAGCAGGGAATGAGGTTTTCCAGCCCTTGCTTTTCTTCTTCTCCTATGAATCGGTTGCATCACTATTGAAGAATGTTCAGTTTCCCCTCAATGTTAAAGAAACCATCTTTCTGGTATTCAATCTGGTAACCTTCCTCTATACAGTCTGCTGCTTCTCTAGAATGAGGGCTGAGATTTCTAGACAGGCTGATGAGACCCCCTGACTCAGGAGTAGACCCAGGTGTGGAAAATCCTAAGTGGTGTGGGAAATGGGAGGATATGGGCCAAATCCTAAAGGAATTCTCTGACCCTGTAGTCTGGGATTTTCCCCATGAACAAATTCAGAACCCAGCTGAGGTGGGGAAATATCTGAAAGAGAAGTACCAGCATGAGCCTAAGGAGAGAAAGATCATTGCAGTGAGCTGGGCCCTGGCCTATGCTTATCACACACTGCTAGATACTGTAGGGCAGCAGACAGAGGCAGGGGGCAGGCAGATAAATCAGCTATCCCAGGCTGCAGCTCACAGCCCAGGAAGCCAGCAGCCAAACCAGATGGTGAGCTAAGCCAGCAGCTAAAACCAATGGCTGTTGCAACCAGTACTAGAAGTGGGAAATGCATGGACAAGACTAATTGACCAGTGGATGATGATGATGATGATGCAGGAGAGGGACCCTCAATGCCTCCTGACATAAAATCAGGAGTCAAAGCAGCAGGTGCAAGATCAGATGCAAATATTGAGTCCTTTTCCCTGAAGGACCTTCGTGGCCTCTGGGAAGGATTACACCCGACGACCTGATGAATCCATAATTAGTTGGTTAGTCCATCTCTGGGATGCTGCAGGCGAGGCTACAATTCTGGATGGCACTGAAGCAAGGCATTTGGGATCCCTGTCACAGGATCCTGTCATTGACCAAGGAATGATGAGGGGGCTAACCCTCACAGCCTCTGGGCACGGGTCTTGGACAGTGTTCCACAAAGATACCTGTGTGCAGATGATCTTTACATGCAACAAACACAGTGGAAGACCATAGAGCAAGGGATCCAACACCTGAGAGAAATGGCAGTGGCAGAAATTGTCTTCTCAGATGACGTAACAACTAGGAACCCAGACTTGGTACTATGCACGTCTGTGATGTGGTGAAAAACTTTGCGACTTGGGCCACACGAGAATATGCTTCTGCTTTAGCCATAATGAAGCGGGATGAGAGGGATGAGACTTTGCTGGATATGGCAAGGAAGCTCCAAGCATATGCAGATGCTGTGCATGGCCCAACAAATGCCAGAATCACAGTGGTGGAAACACGTCTGCAGAAATTAGAGGATAAGATAGAGGAGAATCATAAGAAGCTCAGAGAGGAGATTAAAGAAGACCTTCTTCAAATCTCAGCAGTACAGATCCGAGGTTCTGGTATCCAAGGCAGACGTTTCCCAGATGGCGAGAGAAGGTACACCCCATGAGCTGAGCTGTGGTTCTACCTGCGTGATTGTGGAGAAAACATGGGAGATGGCATAAAAACCTACTGCTGCTCTGGCACAAAGGGTGCGTGAGTTGAAGGAAGCCACCAGAAGGAAAGCTGCTCCAGTTGCCCGTAGCCGAACTACCAGGTATGATGATGATGACATGTCTGATCCCCTTGAAGGAACATCCAAGGCATATGCCCAGGAAAGAAGGATAACCAGGCTTAGAGGGGCCCTGCCTCTAGCCAGGAAGAGGCTAGGGAAAAATGTGTTTTCTGGTCTGTGTGGATTCGTTGGCCTGGCACATCAGAACCACAAGAGTATAAAGCTTTGGTTGATACTGGTGTGCAATGCACATTAATTCCATCGAGACATGTGGGGACAGAGTCTGTTTCTATTGCTGGTGTGACAGGGGATCCCAGGATTTCACTTTGGTGGAAGCTGATGAGCCTGACTGGGAATGAGTGGAAGAAACATCCTATCGTGACTGGCCCAGAGGCCCCATGTATTTTGGGTATAGACTACCTTGGAGTGGGTATTTCAAAGACCCAAAAGGACTCAAGTGGGCATTTGGGATAGCAGCTGTAGTGACAGAGGGCATCCAGCAATTGAACACCTTGCCTGGGTTGTCTGAGAATCCATCTGCAGTAGGATGCCTGACGGGAGAAGAGCAAAAGGTGCCAATTGCCACTTCCATAGTGCATCGATGACAATATAGAACCACTCGAGACGCTGTGATCCCCATCCATAAGATGATCCGAGAGCTGGAGAGACAAGGGGTGGTCAGCAAGACCCACTCACCCTTCAACAGCCCCATTTGGCCTGTGCAAAAATCTGAAGGAGAATGGAGATTGACTGTGGACTACCGTGCATTGAATGAAGTGACTCCACCACTGAGCGCTGCCGTGCCGGACATATTAGAGCTCCAGTATTAGAGCTTGAGTCCAAGGCAGCAAAGTGGTACGCCACTATAGACATTGCTAATGCATTTTTCTCCATTCCTCTGGCAGCAGAATGCAGGCCTCAGTTTGCTTTCACATGGAGGGGAGTGCAGTATACCTGGAACCGGCTGCCCCTGGGGTGGAAGCACAGCCCCACCATCTGCCATAGACTGATCCAGACTGCACTAGAAAAGGGTGAGGCTCTAGAACATCTGCAATATATTAATGACATCATTGTGTGGGGGAACACAGCTGAGGAAGTGTTTGAGAAAGGAAAGGAAATAATCCAAATCCTCCTGGGAGCTGGTTTCACCATTAAAAAGAGCAAAGTAAAGGCACCAGCTCGTGAGATTCAGAGTCTGGGAGTGAAGTGGCAAGATGGACAGTGTCAGATTCCTACAGACGTCATCAACAAGATCACAGCAATGTCTCCACCCACCAATAAGAAAGAGACACAAGCTTTCCTAGGTGCCACAGGCTTTTGGAGGATGCACATTCCTGAGTACAGTCAGATTGTGAGCCCTCTTTACCTGGTCACCCGCAAGAAGAACAATTTCCAGTGGGGCCCTGAGCAGCAACAAGCCTTTGCCCAGATTAAGCAGGAGATTGCCTTGGCCCATTCAGGACAGGACCAGATGTGAAGAACATGCTCTACTCTGCAGCCGGGAACAATGGCTTGTCCTGGAGCCTTTGGCAGAAGATGCCTGGGGAGACTCGGGGTCGACCACTGGGATTTTGGAGTCGAAGCTACCGAGGCTCCGAAGCCAACTATACTCCAACAGAGAAGGAAATCTTGGCTGTCTACGAAGGAGTCCAAGCTGCCTTGGAGGTGATTGGTACAGAAGCACAACTCCTCCTGGCATCCCGACTAGCAGTGCTGGGGTGGATGTTCAAAGGCAAGGTTCCTTCCACTCACCATGCCACCTGTGCTACATAGAGCAAATGGATTGCTCTTATCACTCAGCACACCCATACAGGTAAACTGAATCGCCCTGGGATTTTGGAGGTAATTACAAACTGGCTGGAAGGTGAAAACTTTGGTCTCACTGATAAAGAGAAACAAGAACCAGTGACACGGGCTGAGGAAGCTCCACCATACAACCAACTGCCAGCAAAAGATACACGCTACGCTCTTTTCACTGATGGTTCCTGTTGCATCGTGGGGATGAACTGGAAGTGGAAAGCAGCTGTATGGAGCCCCACAGGACAGGTTGTAAAAGCTACTGAAGGAGAAGTGGATCAAGTCAACTTGCAGAACTCAAAGCCGTTCAACTGGCCCTGGACATTGCAGAAAGAGAGAAGTGGACAAAGCTCTACCTTTATACTGATTCATGGATGGTAGCCAATGCCCTGTGGGGATGGCTGGAGAGGTGGAAAGAGGCTCACTGGCAGCGTAGAGGAAAACCAATTTGGGCTGCTGATGAGTGGAAAGATATCGCTACCAGGGTAGAAAGGCTACCTGTGAAAGTCCGCCAGGTAGATGCCCATGTCCCCAAGAATAGAGCCAATGAGGAGCACCAAAACAATGAGCAGGTTGATCAGGCTGCAAAGATAGGGGTGTCCAAGATAGACTTAGATTGGGAACACAAGGGAGAGTTTTTCCTAGCTCGATGGGCTCATGATGCCTCAGGCCATCAGGGCAGAGATGCCACCTATAAGTGGGCACAAGACCGAGGGGTGGATCTAACCATGGACAGTATTTCTCAGGTCATCCATGACTGTGAGACGTGTGCTGCCATCAAACAGGCCAAGCGAGTGAAGCCACTCTGGTATGGTGGGTGGTGGTCCAAGTACAAGTATGGGGAGGCCTGGCAGATTGACTCCATCACACTGCCCCAGACATAGCAAGGCAAGGGCCACATGCTGACCATGGTGGAAGCCACCACAGGATGGTTGGAAACCTACCCTGTGTCTCACGCCACTGCCCAGAACACCATCCTGGGCCTTGAAAAGCAAGTCCTGTGGAGGCATGGTACCCCTGAGAGGATTGAGTCAGACAACGGGACTCATTTCAAGAACAGCCTTATCAACACCTGGGCTAGGGAACATGGCGTTGACTGGGTGTACCATATTCCCTACCATGCACCAGCCGCAGGGAAAGTAGAGAGGTACAATGGACTACTAAAAACCCAGTTGAAAGCCTTGGGTGGGGGATCTTTCAAAAATTGGGAGCAGCATTTAGCAAAGACCACCTGGTTAGTTAACACCTGAGGTTCCACCAACCGAGCAGGTCCTGCCCAGTCTGAGTCCCTGAATGTAATAGATGGAGATAAAGTCCCAGTGGTACATGTCAGAGGTTTGTTAGGGAAGACTGTGTGGATCAATTCTGCTTCGAGTACAGACAAACCCATTTGTGGGGTTGTCTTTGCTCAGGGACCAGGTTGCACATGGTGGATAATGCAAAGAGATGGAACAACACGATGTGTACCTCAGGGAGATCTGATTGTGGGGTGAGAATGATATGCAAATATCACTGTTTTTTGGATGTTACTGCCATTGTCTGTAAATTAAACCATATAGACATGAGATAGAAGGAAATGTGTAAGTGTCAAAGGTCTGGGCAAGTGGAAGATGGAGATGTGCAAGTGTTGAAGGTCTGAGCAAGTGATAGATGGAGCTTTGAGTGAGTAAAGTTAAAGGGGGGAATCCTGCAGCTCTGTAGTATAGGGCCTGGATTCAGTGGTCCAGTGTGGGGATGTGATGAGGGCATGATGGGTATTGCTTGTAAATTTTGGGGGAACAGATGGAAATTTTGTGTGAATAAATGCATGATGTGTGGTAGTATGTTGATGATATGGGGACAAGGGGTGGAATGTCCTAGGGTGACGTTATGATGCTTGTATCCCCATTCATATGTTATGCTAATGTTGGATATTATGTTCTGTACCTTTAAGACTGGCTCCAGAGAGGGAAAGTTTTGTTTTGGTTTTTTCTTATCAGCCTGGTGAGACCCAGGGACACTGCTGCTTTTGCTTTTGGCTTTCCTCGCTTTCGCTTCTTGCTTGCTTTGCTTCTGCTTGCTTTTTGCTTTTTTTTTGCTTCTGCTCTTTAGCTCAACAGTCCAAATTTCTTCCTGGACTGTTTCCCTTTTTTTCGACCATCTGAACCTGCTCTGGACTGGGACCCAGAAACACCGAGAGTTTGCACCTTGTAGCTGCAGCAGCTGCCCTAGAGCCAGAGGGACTGAGAACAGAGCGACCAGCCCCCAAGAGAGACTTTCTGAATTTGTCATCTTTTTCCAGAGTGGTGTCATCCGGTATTGTTCATTCTGTGTGCCTGGGGGTGCTGTGCCTGTGGAATAAACAGGTTCTTTCCACTTCTCTCTGAGGAATTCTTCCCAAACCGGTTGAGGGGAGGGGCCCTGTGGGTTTGTTTTCTGGAGGGGCCCTCCTTTGGAAATTCTCTACCAAATTTGCCCTAAACCAGGACACTTTACAACAAAAGAAATGCTGGGAACCAAACAATGGCACCACGTTTTAGATGCAAAAGAAGCTTTGCTTTCTCCATTAGATGTGGCCAGTATTCTGTGAGCCTGCCTTTGTAGGGAAAAAAGTGCTCATCCCAAAGTTCCACTTTTGCTCTACTTACTTGTTCCAGGGATTTTATTCCCTGCTGTGTTTTCAGCAGAGACACCCAAACCCAACATAAACATGACCTGCCTCAAAACATTTCTGATCTTGGCTAATACTGTCAATTCAAAATATTCCTAATGGAAATAGCAGAGGGTAGGTAATTTTGAAATACTCTCCAACAACACAGTTACAATTAAGAGAACTAATTCTTGACATGGCTGCACAGAGAATAAAATCATATGGCAGCCAAGCAGGATGAGCCTCTTAAACCTGGATTCCTTCACCCTGTAGAATGCTGGGGTCAGTAATAAAAGTGAGACAGGTAAGGTTTAATGTGATAAATCATTTCTAGTCCAGAATTGATCCAGCAAAAATGTCACCTTATTTACTGAGCATTAAGCATTCCAGCTGCATATCAGCAATGAAGGAGTCATTCCAAAGGGGCCATAGCCAGAATTCGGCAGAACTAACCCTGAGCCCCAAAGGGACCAGGGAATCTGACCCCTTGTTCTGCATCAGCAGAATTATTTCCTCAAGTCTCATCTCTCCTATCATTCCACACCCAGAGATGCCAAAGGAACAACAACAGTGTCACTGAGGCTTTCAACTGGAAAGCATTGCCTGACCCAGATGCACCAGAGACTGCATTTTGTCTGGCACAATTCCACTTGCCAGGGATCAGGCAAGGCAGGGGCAGGGACAAGGCAGAAGGCATCTCCTGCCCCAGCCTCAGCCTGCAACACTGACACAGGCAGAGACAGCCAGGGAAGGGATTTGTCACTGTGCACCTGCCATAGGTGGCTGTGGGCTTGTGCTGTCACAGCATGACAAACTCACACCCTGCATAGGATGCATCCATTTGGAAGGCTCTTTCTCCCTAACTGGAAAATTTATAAGGACTTTCTATCATAGGAGGTTTCCCTATTTCTGCCAATACAAAACCAGGCAATGTCCATGAATCTCCTTCACATCTCAAAGGGTTCAGCTCAGAAACTGCCCCAAGGAAAGGTTTTCTGCTTCAAAAGCAGGAGGAAGGAGTGGGAACATCTCTCATTTCATGCTAAATGCCTTCTTTTTCCCTACTAATTGTGACACTAGAAAGGCTGCAGGGAGATAAAAAGAATGAGCAGGATGGAGAGGAAGGTATCCTCTTCCAGCGCTGCATTTCAGGGGCCCCCAGGTACCACTCAACACTTCACACTGGAGGGATTTTCACTGTGCCATGAGAGAACACTCCCTGTGACTGGGCTCTCAGAGAGTCCACTGAGCCCACCAAACAATTGAAATGAATTTAAAGACATTTTGAAAAGAATGGGTTTTAACCAAGCTTTCCAAATGTCACCTCTGAGTCAAGACTACAATGGTCATTCTAGGACAGACATGCCCTGTACCTACCTGCATCTTCAGTATTCTCTTTGCTTCTGCTGTTGGGTCTTGGCCTGGAAAAAATGGAGGATAAAAGAACATATGAGGAGGTAGAAAGAGAAGGGAGGGAATGGGTGTACCATGAAAGGAGGCAAAACTTTTAAACATGGTCACTGTGATGAAGGGGGAAATGCAACACATAAACCCAACAGGATGCAAAGCTGATTAATTGTCCTTAAGTTTGCCATTGCTGGAGTCACACAGAGCTGGCCAAGCTCTGGCTGAAACACAGCAGTCATTCTTCAACTTGCATCAGAACTCCCCAGTTCTGCTGCCTCTCCTTTTGGGGCCAAGTGGCTCCTACAGCCTCTCTGAAGCAGCAAGAGCTGCTGAGCTGAGACACGAGTCTGTAAGGAGGGCAGCTACTTTTGTACAGCTGCCAAAGCTTGACTTGGCCTGCTCGTGCCTTCCCCTGGTGACAGCCTCGTGCTACATGTGGTCAGAGCACTGCTGTCTCCTGAGAATGATATGACACCTCCTGGCTCTGTCAAGAACAAAAAGCCTTTTTCCAACTCAGCTGCTAGGGGAGGATGTTCAGATCACACCTTAAAAGCCCCACTGAAGATTCTCAATTGGCATGATATTTCTGTGACTCCCTCTTTTCTGTCAGCACTTGGATAAGGGTAATAGCTACATTTTCTCTTGCATATCCAAGCCAATATTTTTCCATCAGGTACAGTCCTATGCCTCTTCTCTAGCACCTTGCCCTCTTTGATCTTAAGCCCAGATCAAAATATTAAACATCAATTGGATTATACATCAGATTTTACATCTATAGTGCAAAATTTATCTGGCATCTCATTTCACTGTGGAGCCCCAGGCACAGTAAAGTTACAGCTGATGTTTACAGAAGCAGCACCTGAATTTGCAGACACCTCTCCAGCAGCCAATATTTGCCCAAGCACATTCTCCTGGTTGCAGAATTTGACAGTCAAGGATCACAGCATTCAAAGACCTGCAGGATCCAGACCCATGAAGTACAGTTCCCAAATGTCACCACAACAATGACAGAGGGATTCCATAGCCAAGTCCAGAAGGACCATTCTGGAGGTGCTTTGAAGCCCTGCCTCCTCTTCCTCACCACCACCTCTGCTCTTGGGACATTGGTGTTGGGTTTGACATAGGATGGGCCAAATGGTGAATACACAGAGGTTTGTCTAAATCTATGGGAGATTGTGGAAAATCACCACACAAGATGGGAAGAGTGAAGTGAACAGCATACTGGAGTAACAGACACCTTGGCTTACCTCATCTCCCAGGACTCCTGAAAATCCATCTGGGGGGAGCTTCGGACAGACCCCGCAGCACTGCCAAGAGGGAGACTTCCTGCCTTTTGTATTGGGGGTATCAAAGGTGGTCCAAATGACCCCTTCTTCATTTCCCCACCACTGGAACATGGCAAGAAAGCCTGGAAAAAGAATAAAAGGCATCCAGCTTTGCCCCAATCCTACCTGAAGACATTTAGATATGGGCTCAAATGGGACCTGGCAGGAATAAACAAGTCAAACTGAGGGTGCTGCTTGGCCCAGGATGGGGAATGCAAGGGGAATTGCAGAGGCAGAGACCATGTTGCACATTTGCCACATCTGCCCTCGTGCTCAGTTTTCTGCAAGTGTGGCTGCATTCCCAGCTGGCCTCCACATGTTTGACATCAAGATGTTCTGAGGTGCCACTGTCTCCACTGGCATTGTGGATGGCACGGGAGTGACTTTAGATCACTGTTCTCTCCCTGCCCCTAAGGTGTCTCACAGCCAGTGCTGGTCTCCAGCCAAGTCCCCACAAAGCCATTCTGCAGGATGTCCAAACCTGCTTTTCTCAAGCCCCTCATTTCTTCTGCTGCTGCCCTTCCCTCCTACACTTCCCCAGCAGCCTTGGAGCCCTGATGCTGCTGAGCTCTCGGCATGCTGGCTGCTCTCCAGCTCCCACACATCCATCATCTCAGGCTCCCCCTGGCACTGAGCAAGTTCAGCAGAGCTCCCTGCCCTGCTGCTCTCTGCAAGCTCTCTGCCTGCCCAAGGTGCTCCAGGGCCCCCAGGCCATGGCCAGGAATGGGGCTGGAGGCAGCAGGGGCAGGTGCACACCCTTCCTTCATATCCCATCATTTCTGGCCCAGCTAAAGAGCCAAACCAGGACCTGTTCAAACTTCACTGAAAGGGTCAGTTCCTGTCAGGGAAAAGGTCTCAGAGCTCTGCCAACAGCACATAAACTGAACATTTACCACACTGCACTTTGCTTGGTCTCCTTACCTTACATCCTTTGCCCTCTGAACTCAGCTCCTGTTTTGTTCTCCTCTCCTCATCCCAGCCGGTGCCATTTTTCCCATTCTCCTGCTCTCTGCTCCATGTTGGGCTTGGCTTGGTAGAAGGAGAGCTCTTCTGGATGGGAGGCAATGGCTTGGAGGGAAGGAGCATGGAGGGACTTGCCAGGGAAAACCTCTTGGCAAGAGGGCAGCCAGTCAGGCCTGCAAAGTGGAGACACAAAATAGAACAGAGGCCACAATGCAAACCTAAAGCATCTGAAGCTCCATATTTCATGGGACACATTTCCTGGAAATGTCTAAACAGCTGCACAGGGAAACATGCTCCTGCTGGCAGACACTTGAGGCAGCCAAGGGCAAAACCCTGAGCCACTTGCCCAGAGCTCCCACAGGCACAGCCTGGCCTCTGGGCTGCCCTGGGACAGCAGGGAGCCCCGAGCCCTGTGCTCTCCAGCAATGGCTCAGCTGCACATGCACCCTCCTGCTCCTCTCCCTGCCCCACAGCTCAGCAGCCCCACAGCTCCAGGGGCACTGGCAGCAGCACAGCTCCTTGCAGGGGCACATGCAGGCACAGCTGTTCCCTGGCAATGTGCACAGCCTCTCTGGGCTGCCACAAGACCCTTCCTCCCAGCAGAGATTGGCCCAGCTCCCCCTCACCTCTGTGGGAGGCTGAGCCATGCTCACAAGGGAAGAAGTGAGTTAGGTGAGCTCCCACCCTTGGGTCTCCAAACAATCAATCCATCCTAGGATTGATGAGGCATCCAAGGGTTTGAGTTATTCAGAAGATTGCTCTGTTTTTATTTTCATGAAACTAGCATCACTAGAATTCCTCTGAACTGTATGGAGCTGGCAACCCAAGAGAGAAAGGTTTCTATTGCTTTGCCTAGGCGTTGCTCATTGCCCATCCCTACTTTGAAATCCCTTTCCTTCTAAACTGTTGGCAACCCACTGTGGTCTTCAGAATTTGACAATTGCACCTAGGAAGTAATTTCCAAAGCTAGTTTTCATGGCCTTGTTTCTCTAACTCCACTCAGTTCTGGGTTGGGTTTGCTTTGTTCCAAACTCATTCCATTTCTCAGCAAACAAGGAAGGAAATTTGCTGGGACATGTACAATGGCACCCCATGTCAGAAGTAAAAGAAGCTTTGCACACCCCATTACAAGTCCCCAGTATTCAAGGACCCAAATCTGCAGGGAACAAATTAGCTTTCAAATATTTTGGTTTTGCTCAGCTTCATTGCTCCATGGCTTTATTCCCTGCTTGCTTTCCTGCAGAGACCCAAACCCAACATAAACATGACCTGGTTCAAAACATTTCTGATCATGGCAGTTCATAACAATTAAAAACATTTTAGTGGAAATTACAAAGGGTAGATCATAAAAAGACCATTCTCCAATCTGTATTTTTTATCCCTGTAGAAAGGCCAGATCATTTTTAAAACTGCAACAGGTAAGGTTTAATGAATTAGGTCATTTCTAGTACAGAATTAATCCAGCACAAATGTCACCTTACTTACTGAGCAATACTATTCCCTAGCTGCATTAAGCATTCCAACAGCATATCAGCAATGAAGGAGTCATTCCAAAGGGGTCATAGCCAGGACTTGGCAGAACTAACCCTGAGCCCCAAGGGGACCAGGGGATCTGGTCCCTTGCTCTGCATCAGCAGAATTATTTCCTCAAGTCTCATCTCTCCTATCATTCCACACCCAGAGATGCCAAAGGAACAACAACAGTGTCATTGAGGCTTTCAACTGGAAAGCATTGCCTGACCCAGATGCACCAGAGACTGCATTTTGTCTGGCACAATTCCACTTGTCAGGGATCAGGCAAGGCAGGGACAGGGACAAGCCTCAGCCTGCAACACTGACACAGGCAGAGACAGACAGGGAAGGGATTTGTCACTGTGCACCTGCCATAGGTGGCTGTGGGCTTTGTGTCACTGTCCAGGATGATGAAACTCACACCCTGCATAGGATGCATCCATTTGGAAGGCCTTTCTCCCCTAACTGGAAAATTTATAAGGACATGCTGTCAGAGGAGGTTTCCCTATTTCTGCCAATACAAAACCAGGCAATGTCCATGAATCGCCTTCACATCTCAAAGGGTTCAGCTCAGAAATGCCCCAAGGAAAGGTTTTCTGCTCCAAAAGCAGGAGGAAGGTGGGATTTCTCCTTTCATGCTAAATGCCTTTCTTTTCCTCTCCTAGTTGGGACACAAGAAAGGCTGTAGGGAAAAAGGCATGTGCAGGATGGAGAGGAATGTTCCACGCCCTGCACTGCATCTCCAGGGCCCCAAGGTACCACTCCAGCTCCTGCCACTCAACACTTCACACTGGAGGAATTCTCACTGCACCACTGGAGCACACTCCCAGTGACTGGGCTCTCAGAGAGTCCACAGAGCCCATCAAGAAATTGAAATTAATTTAATGAAATTTTAAAAAGAATGGGTTTTAACCAAGCTTTCCAAATGTCACCTCTGAGTCAAGACTACAATGGTCATTCTAGGACAGACATGCCCTGTACCTACCGGCATCTTCAGAGTTCTTCTCCTGGTTTATGCTGCTGGATCCTGGCCTGGAGAAAATGGAGGACAAAAGAACATGTGAGGAGGTAGAAAGAGAAGGGAGGGAATGGGTGTACCATGAAAGGAGGCAAACCTTCTCAATATGGTCACTGTGATGAAGGGGGAAATGCAACACAAACCCAACAGCATGCATAGCTGATTCATTGTCCTTAAGCTTTCAGTTGCTGGAGTCACACAGAGCTGACCAAGCTCTGTGTGAAACAATAGCCAAGTCCAGCAGAGGACCCATCTTGAGGTGCTTTGAAGCTGCCTCCTCTTCCCACCACCACCTCTGCTCTTGGGACATTGGTGCTGCCTTTGAAATTTGCTGGATCATCATAGATGGCCAAAATGGAGAATACACAGAGGCTTGCCTAAATACATGGGACACCTGACTGGCAAAATAACCCACGAGATGGGAAGAGAGAGCTGAACAGCAAATTGCAGCAGCAGACACCTGGCTCACCTCATCTCCTGGGACCCCTGGAACTCCAGCTGGGGAGCTTTTGTCAGGACCCTGCAGCACTGCCAAGAGGGGGACTGCCCTGCGTATTGGGGGGATCAAAGGTGGTCTCAGTGACCTTCTTCTTCATATCACCACTGGAATACAGCAAGGAAGCCTGGAAAGAGTAGAACACAGTGCTCAGATCAAGCATCCAGCCTTGCCCTCATTCATGCCTCAAGACATTTTAGATATGCCTCAACTGGGACCTGGCAGGAAAAACAAGTCAAACTGATGAGCAGCTTGGCCCAGGATGGGGGCCAAAAGGAACTGGTGAGGGAGAGAACTATGTCTCAGATTTAACACCACTCCCCTCATGCTCACTTTTCATTAAGGGTTGCTGCATTCCCAGCTGGCCTCCACATATTTGACATCAAGATGTTCTGAGGGTGCCACTGCCTCCACTGCCCTTTTTTTGAATGGCATGGAGTCATTTTAGATCCCTGTTCTCCCCTGCCCCTAAGGCGTCTCACAGCCAGTACGGTCCAGCCATGGCCCACAAAAGCTTCATTCTCCAGGATGTCAAACCTGCTTTTCTCAAGCCC
>JALJVW010002255.1:0-46927 GCA_024865655.1 Emberiza elegans
CCCTGGGGGCTCAGCTCACCTGCAGATCCTTGTCTGGCACTGCCCAGGGGCAGCTCTGTGGCTCTGCAGGCTCTGATGGCAACCTCAGAGCAACCCTGAGGAATCAGAAAAGGAACATGATGCTGCCTCTAAGGGCCCTGTGTTGATCTCAATGTGACAATTAATTCAGATGTAAGAGAAATTTAAAAAAATTTTTTACTCTTGAACTGAGAGATGAATCTCTATGTGAAATTTATCCATGCAACCTAGAGCAGTAGATTAAAAAAGAAGGATTTTCCTTTTATGCAGCCCCTGCTGCTGTGCTCCCTGCTTATAATCTGTAGAGTATTTCTCCAGTTAAATACCATACTGGGTGCAGTCCTGAACTATGCAGCATCCTCCCCCACCTGAGAGAACACTTTAAGCCCTGACCAGCTGTCTCCTCACCCAGATCCTGTCCCAGTGCTGGAGCAGCTGCCAGGGCCTGGCTGAGGCTATCCCTGTGTCATGGTTTGAGCCTGGGGTCCAACAGAAGAGGAACACAGCCAGGACTATGAAGACCATAATGGTGACTTTCTTCTTGGCTTTGTCCAGGGCTCTGGCATTGGAGTTCAGGTGCATGTTCCTCAGCTTGTAGAGCATCATGGTGTAGAGGATGCAGATGGTGGATACCAGAATGGCAAAGCCAAGGATGAGGGTGTAGATCCTGCTGGCTTTGAACCAAAACCTCTCAGGCTTGGGAAAATTGAGACCACAGCTCTTGATCTCCAGGTCGTCGGTGTAGACATTGGCAAAGATGATGAAAGGGAGGACTATGATGGTGACCAGGATCCAGATGCACAGGCTGACAATCCTGGCTGCTCGGTACCTGCGGTGGGGCATCCTCTAGGACCTGACTGTAGCCAGTACCACCAGGTACCTCTCTATGCTCATCACTGTCAGAAAATAAATGCTGGAGAAGATATTGTAGTGGTCTATGGACAAGATGACCTTGCAGAGGATTTCTCCGAAGGGCCAGTAGCGGAGGAGGTGCTCTGCAATATTGATGGGCAAGAAAAGGGTGAACAAGTCATCAGCGATAGCGAGGTTCAGGATGAACATGTTGGTCACAGTCTTCATCTTGGGGGCCTTGAGGATCACATAGATGACAGCAGTGTTGCCTGTGAGCCCCACAGCACAGATCACAGAGTAGATCACAGGCAGGACAACATAGAAATCAGCTGCCTGCTCTTGGAGGGTAAAGTTGAACCTCATGCTGTTTTCCAGGTAGCAGCTGTTGCCTGCGCTGCTGCAGGAGCTGTTCAGATCATCCCAAAAGGAGATGTTTCCCATGCCTATTGATCCCAGACCACCCTCAGATACCACTGAAACCCTCACAAGCCCAGAAGTGAGAGGTTTTTTGTTTGGTTGGGATATTTTCCCCTCCTCTGAGAAGTGGGTGTTACCTCATTTAGATGCAGCTTCTTTTCAAAGGTGAGTTGTGAGGCTTCATGGACCACCTAACTTACCTCTCCCCCTCTGTTGGAGAAGTTAGATTTTGAAGTGATGATGGGAGAAAAAATGTTTGGAAGACATAAGGCTCCATGAACCAAGAAAACAAGAGAATAATGACTTTTGAAATAAATCAAGGAACTCCTCTTTCCGAGAGCATTCCGGTGAGCTTTGGCTTTTCTTTGCTGGGGAGTTGAGCGGTTCCCGTTCAGCTGTCTACAGTGAGAGTTCTTTTGGGGCTGGCAGGAACAAGGAGGCAGAAGGGGGAATTTTGTGCCTGGCTGGCTGTTCACAGCCCTTGGAGGACCGGAGGGATGGCTGCTGTTTCTCAGGCACAGCTCTTGCTTTCCGTGCTGGAGCAGAATCGTTCCAGTGGTTAATTAGTGCCTGCCTTTGTGTCCGAGTTCAGGCTCTTCATGGACAGGGATTTCACAAACAATGAAGAAGTTTCTGACACTGCTACTCCCCACTCCCAGGGTCCCCTAGCAAAAGAAGGAGGGGAAAAATAGTTCAGGAGTATTTCTGAAATTAATGGTTAAAGGGATTACCCTGCAATCAAAGTACACCTTTAAGCAAGGGTGGGTTATGAACTTACTCTGAAAACCATCCCCACTACAAACAACTGGCAGCACCCCAAATTTGGCACAGACAGACAGACAAGCCTGTAAATCTCAGAAGTTCAGGATTAACTGGGGAAGAGAGAGAAAAGTACCCTGAAAGCAAATCCACTTTAGAGACCCAGCAGGAATCATCCCACCTGTAGCAGTTGCCACATCCATCACTATTGCCTGACCCATACTTCCAAGAATTCCTCCACAGGGAATGAACAAACAACCGACCCCTACCCCCCCAACATGAAGATCAAAGGTTTGGCAACTGGTCCCAGGCTCTGCAAAGAGAAGCGCCTCACTTCTCTTGCCTTCTGTTGTGGCACAACAACAAAGTGAGCGGGACTGCTGGGGATGGGGAGTGAAGTGTCCCTTACCTGGGAAGCGGCTCCTCTGCCTCCTCCAGCACCTGCTGCTCTCACTGCTGAGCCTCTTGCCTCTAATCCGAGCTGGAGGAGGGTCTCTGGGCTGCTGACGTACCGGGATTTGCAATCAGATCAACACGATGCTTCTGTTGTGTGCGTGTTGTGTGTCTGACCAATGAGCACTTGCTCAGATCGGGGAAGGGGGGAAACAAGGGTTTTTCTCTGCAGGGTTATTGAAATAGTAAATACGGTGGATGGTTCCTTCAGGAATGAGGGAGATGTGGAGGGACACAGGCAGCACCCAGGACTGGCTGAGTGAGGGATGAAAAGGTGGGAAGCAGGGGTTCAACTGCTTTAATAGGGAACAGTGGCTGGTTTTAACAAAGGGTGTAGGAGGACGGTGAGCAGCATTACAACGTGCAAAATAAACAAATAAACAGACGTACCTTGCCAGATCTGTGCTGGTTTTGGCTGCTCTGGAGGAGTTTGGCTGGGTTTCTCCAGCTGGGTCTCTGATCCAGCTTTGGAAATTCAGTGAAATCCTTCAGATGTGCATCAGGAGGTGCAGGAGTCCCGTGAAGCTTGATGGAAATGCACCCCAGGTTATAGAGCAACAATGTAAGATCACTTTACCAGCATGTCCCTAAAGAAAAAAAAAAAAAAAAAAAAAAAAAGGAAATCAAGAGTCTTTTGATTCTCCTTTAATCTTTTAAATATTGCCTGACCTTTGTTTAGAGACAAGGCAAGGGAAAACACAGGAATCCATCACTGCCATACCTGGCTGAGTGCATTTAACCAGGAGGGCCAGCTCATGGATCTGAGCCAGTAGCCAAGAAGTGTGTTTGACTTTGCTCCTCTTCTTTGCATGTTTTTATATTCTTCTGGCAAGATTATTGTGCACCAGTAGCTGGGTGGGAGTAAAACATTTCATTGCACTTCTTAAGGCTGTGGCTATAACTAACTTTTCAGCAGATGGGATTTTTTTTTATGCCCAATGTACAACTCTTCAAGATATTTTCTCTACCTTGGCCAAAATCTAACCAGACACTGGGCTTAAGGAAAATGAAACAGGAATTATATTGTCCAGTTATATTGCATAGGAATTCTATGGATGATACTTCTTCAGATGAAACACCCCTGGAGCTTTCTTCTTGCCTGTTTTGGGAAAGCTGGTGTGGTTTATAAGGAGTTGTAAATGAAGCAAGGCTTTGGTAGGTCTGCAGGGGGAATGCAGTTTCCAGGAATTGCTGTTGTCTTTTTTTCGGAGAAAAACATACAGGAAGGCAGAAAAATTCAGAAGAATGTGATGTTATATTTGCTGATCTGTAACTATTCCCTGGGACAAAAGGGTTTTAAAGTATTTTTCATCCACAATCCTATGAGGCTTTCTGTTTTTCAGCATAAAGTATATCTCTGGTCTCTGGGATAGTTTAAAAGCTGTTCTTTCTCTTCCCAAACTATATTATCTTGGAACTGGCATCACGCTGCCACGGCCAGGGGCCGTGTTCCTGGGTGCTGTGTGTTTGAGGGGCTGGGAGCTGCGGTGCTGCAGGAGCTGTGGTGCTGATGATGCTCCTTTGTGCTTTACCCTCTGCCTTGTGCCTTACTCCTCATTATCCATAGTGAACATGCTCTCCGTGCCTTGGTTAGGATGTGCTTGATTAAAATAACCTGTCAGAGATGAGATGGAGACTAATTGAAGCTCATTGCCTGCTGTGGGTAGGGGGGCTTTTGCTTATATGCCCCAAACAAATGACTGGCACCTGCTTTTGGAGCTCCTTGCCTGGCTCTCCAATAAAACTTGTTTGCTTTGGGGAGGACAATTGCCAACAGAACTAAATTCATGTAGGAAATTGCTTTGCAGTAGGAACTGTTCTTCCAACAGAGAAAATATTTCCTCTGTGTGTCTCTGGGCCTGACCAGGGCCAGAGGCTGTGCACAGGGGAAACAGAGGTGGGATTTAAAACTTCCAACAACAGAAACACTGGATGTGCAAGGGCTCAGCTTTCCACCTCTCACACAAATATCTTGTTGTACTATTTTAAGCAGCCTCAGCCAGATATATTAAAAATACTGCTCCAAACAACAACAGAATGAAAATGTTCCACCAAATGGGGGAAACTAAGAAAAGTGGGCGGCAGCCCTTTCTGAAGAGCTTGTGTTGATTTTGCAAAGTTGGATGCAAACAAGGTTTGCCATATTTCTTTCCTAGAAAAAATGTAGATATTTAATAGAAATCTGTGTTTGAGGCTGCTAAGTTGGGTATGATTTTAGATCTGGGAGGAGCAAAACAGGTTCCAGAGAAGCTGTGGTTGTGTCACCCTTGGAAGTGTTCAAGGCCGGGTTGGATGGGGCTTGGAGCAACCTGGTCTAGGGGAAGGTGTCCTGACTATGGTGAGTCCATGAAAGGAAACTTTTGGTTTTCCTGAGATGCTGCCTTTGCAAGGGGAGCTCACAAATACCCCACGTAGTTTGAAATGCCCTGAGCAGAAGCCAGCTGTGCTTTCTCACAGGTGATGAGGGATTTTCACTTGTATTTTATGGGGGATTTTCAGAGGGCAGTGCAAGAGCAGCTGAATGTGTTTGACAGGCAGAGAGGGCCAGTGTGGCAGCAGCTTAATTCAATGGAGCTTTTCCTTCTGTGATCCTGTATAACCTGAGGCACTCTGGGGCTCTTGAACCCGCCAGCTGGGCAAGTTAATCATTGTAACAAGTGATAAATTAACCTGTGCCACTCTCCTTACTATGGCTGTGATGAGCATTATGTAAACCAGTGAGCACTTGCCAAGATGGGAGCTTGTTCTTTGCCGGGGAGGAGAGAGAAAATATTGCTTGGAGTAACTAAAGCAACTCTGCTTCCCCAGGAAGAGGAAAAGAAGCAATTAAAGATGTGAGTGCTGCATGGAATAATTTGCACAAGGATCACAAGGATCTATCTTGTCTGCTATGCAGGAATGTTCCCAACAAACCATGCTTCTCCTGAACTTGATTTTTCTGGGTTTCCACCACATGATACAAGAGACTCTTGATTAAAAAAATGAAAACACCTTGTGGGGAGGTATTTTTTCCTTTCTTCAGGCTGCCTCTTTCTTTTGTTCCCTCCAGAGCTCTCAGTTCATTTCTGCTGTTGTTTGGAGCACGTGCTTACCTCTTTCCTGATCCCCTGGGCTTGTTTTGCCTCTGGGTGTCATGGACACTATTAATTGTGGGGTTTTCCCCCTCCATCTACTTCTGTCTCTTCAAGTGGTTCACCTTCATTTACCTGTTGGAGTGATGGATTTTTCTCACTTTTTATTACTTAGTGCTTTTTCTTCATTCTCTAAAACCAACTTCTCCCTTGCCCTGTGGCTGTTAGATGCCAGTTATGGGAGCATTCATTCTTTCTCTACTGCCTGTCTGAGCTTTCACAGGGAGCTGAGAGCTCTTTGGGGTTAAACTTGGCTCACTTCAGTGCCTTCCTTGATGCTGCCTGGGTACTTGGACACTTTGAAGGGAATAGAGTCTCAGTGTGCAGATTACAGCTGTGAAATAATGGCTCTTTTGAAGAAGACAAGAATGCTGGTGTCAATCTTTTCAAGGATAAACTGAGCACCTTGTTTTGGGGAGAGCCAGGCTCAGCTCAGCACAGAGGTGGCTGTTGCAGGTACCCAGGTTTGGAGGGAAGGGTGCACCTCCTGGGGGTGTCTTTGTGGGGGGCTATGAGGTTTGTGTGGGGCACCTGGAACACCCCACTGGGAGATGCACATCAGGAAATGGGTGCACAAAGGGCCTGAAGTGTGACCAGCTTTGGTGAAGGCTTCCATAGGAAAAAATATTTTTACTGGGATTTTGGACCATTTGAATCTCCTTCTCATATCCTTTGCCTAATGAACATTCCCCCTTTGCAAGAGAATGGGGAATCCTGAGCTCACACAATGAAAATCCCTGATAATTATATTTTTTTTTTGTATTTTTCAATATTGTTATCCCAGCAGGAGTCAGAGTAGGAGAATATGTGTGACCTGCCTGTCTTTAACTTTGTGACAGGAACAATGCCATGGGGAAGCTGGTCAGAGGAGCATCACTGCTCTGTCCTTAATTTTCCTGCACAACTGAGGATGATTGAAGAACCGAGGCACAGCCAAGACCTTTCCTCCTCCTGTGCTCATCAAGCAATCAGTGCCTCATCACACCTCAGCTTCAAACACCTCCTTTGCATCTGGCTGACCTTGACTGCCCTCCCTGGATGGGAAGATGAAGAGGTAGAAGTGTAAAAGATTGGGACTTTATGGGTGAGCTGTGAAATAGTGGCTGGTGAAGGTTGGTTTTGTGGAAACATCGTGTGCTGTGCCATGGAGGATGAGAGTAAATGGATTAAACCGGAGATAAAAAGGGAAAGGCATTTGGTTAGCTACTCTTGAAGAAAATGTTGGAAAAAAATACATGTAAGAAATATGTCAGAGATGGTTATTAACTGCACTGCAGGGTCAGAGCTCCTTTAGTAATTGGCCATGTAGTGAATACTAGAAATGATTAAAAAGTTCCTAAGTGACTGAGGGCTTTTAGTGAATGGTTGGGGGAAACAAAGGAATACTGTTTCTGGCAGAACTTTTTTAATAATTTAAGCATGATCCTCTTTCTGAGATAACCGCTGCTTTGAATAAACTGAAATATCTTCTCCATTAGCTCTGGCAGGAGCTGGATAAAGCTCTCATTCAGGTAAACTTTAATCCAACATATGTCTGTACTATAATAAATTTAATGAGAGTCATCAAACCTATTGTATGAGTGAGGATTGTGCTTAGGGCAAGAAGAAAAAGTAATTAGGAGTGGACAAACCATGAATTATAGTGGGGAAATTATAATTTATGGTGGTTTAGGGGGAATAATAAACTAAGCTAAGCTAAAAGTCTACCTTCATTGCAGGGTAGCTTTTATACCAGAATTCTACTAGAGCAAATTTAGTAGTCCTGGGCTCCAGACAGACCTTTAGATACAAGTTTACCTCTGGTTTGAGAAAGCTCAGGGCTTGAGCAGCATTTTATGGCTTTGCTCTTAACCCTTGGGCTATAAATGCTCCTGTGAAATTAATGCCAAAGTTATAGCTTCTACAAATTTCTAAGGGTTCCAATGGAGAAAGGTCCACCTGGACTTTGGGGACAGTTTCTCAGAGCAGAATATTTCAGGTGCTCTTAAACTGCATTCAAACTCCTTTTTATTGGGGCATAAATTTCACAGCCTGGTCTGTCAGTCTGACACGTTCTTTGAGAAGAGACAAACTTTACAAGCCACTTTAAAAATAATTTCACTGCCAGGTTTGCAGCTCTGAGAACATTAATAAACTGAAATGGCTTTTCACCCTGCAGTAGCCACTAAGTAATTATGATTGTCTGTAGGCAGACTAATGAAACAAGCTGTTAACAACCTAATGAGAATTTTTACCAGCCTGCTGCTCCAGACACATCTTTCTGTCCCTGATTATCCTGCACCCAGTGCTTCCAGAGAAGTTTAGTATTGCTTGATGGTCAGGTAAAAACTGCTTTATTTTGTAGAGGGCTGCTGCCATGCTGGGGTCACATCCAAAACTCCAGTTTCTGCAGGAGCTGGGGAGCATGGAGAGCTTTGATAGCACAGCAAAGCTGGAGTGGAGGGATTCTGGTTTAGTGTGCCCCTCAGTGGCAGACAGCATGAGTTACTGACAAATCTTTAGTTCAAAGAGAAGATGCTGCTGTTTTGGCTCTAATCTTAGGTTCTTTCAGTACAGTTTTTCCTGGCACTTGAAGATACTGTTTTTTTCTCTTCCTTTGAATACTCTGTCATTCCAGATGACCTTTAAAGGTCCCTTCCAACCCAAACCATTCTATAATTCTTTGGATACATGATGAATAGCAACATGTATTTTACCCTTTATTATGGATGATATTACATCATGTCTGGCCTTTTGGGGCTCTTTTTTCTTCTCAGGTCCTTGTGACTACACTCACTGCTATATGCTCTTAATTTTTTCTTTTGCTTACCAGTGAGCATTTTCAGTTCTGCCCCCCATGTTTAGAGCAAGTTTTCTGTGACTCACTGCACCAGGTCAGTCCAAAGAAGAGCATTAGGAAGTATCCAGCTGTATTTCCTCTTCTTCCTTCTGTGTTCATGCTGCTGTTTTGAGCACTCTGGCTTTCTGAGCTCCCTCACATGTCTTGATCTTTTTCTGGATAACCAGAGGGATATCAGGATTAAATCCTGTCTCAGCTCTGAGGTCTGGCTTTTGAAGAGCCCCAGTCATCCTCTCCTACTCATCTCTTCCCAGCCTTGATGGAAATATTATGCCTTCATGGGATTGTTGTTCAGCTTTGGGGCATTCTGGCACTGCAGTTCAGTGAAAGTTTTTGAGACTTTGAAAGGTTTCCTGGTGTGGGAATGACAATCCTCAGTGCTAATGGTTGATGGGGGTTGCAGTTGCCTGAGTTGTGAAACCTCCTGAAAAACATTGTTCTTTTTTCCTTGACTTTTCCTTGACTGTTTTCATCAACAGATTAGGAGGTTTGGGGATGTCTTTTCAAAGGGAATTTCAATGAATCTCCTATCTGGCATCTCCTCTCCATCAAAGGGGAACTTTTTTTTTTTTTTTAACAGCACCTGCTTACAATCCAATTAGCTAACTGCCTTTAATTAACCATAATATATTCCAGGAGAGCAGAATAACAAGGGAGCAAAATCAAATGGTGACAACTCTGTGATTGAATCTGGACTTCCCCTTTCCCAGGTGCAGGATTCTGGGCAGCCCTGTAACCCTTTGCTGTCCACTTTGAGCTCTGCCATGCAGTGCCTTGGGTTTCTGGGGAGGGAGAAGCATCCAATCCCTCAGCTCCAGGTTCACATCTGCAAATCCAGGGGCCAGTGGGTATTTCTGTCTGTGGGATTTGCACACTGGATGCCCCATAGGATTCTGGTTGTGAACTGTCCTCAAAAACGTGGTGAGATGAGGTGTGTAGGACTAATTTCTTCAGAAAGGCAGGAGAAACCTCTGAAGACCTCCCTTAAAGGGCCTCCTTACCCAGCAGCCTGACACAGATTTGCTTCTGAAGAGCTTTGTAATTTGTCCTTATTATGTTCTATGTGTGATTTAATGAAAGCCTCTTTCTCTACTGTAATTGAGCTCTTAATCTCATCTGAAAAGCAGAGCACAATCCCTTCAGAGATGGTGTTTGAGTAACAGCCTGTTTGTGTTTCCTCTGCTGTGGTGCTGCTCATGGAGCTGCTCGCTCCTTATTTAAGAGCAGAAAACAAACAGATTTCTCTGAGTCAAAAAAATACATCAGTGATGCCACACAGAGTAGGTTTGAATAGAAAACTCTTTTTCTATTGGGCAAGAGATCTTCCAAGCAAGATCTTTCCTGGTTCTGCAAAGAATATGAAGAAGGGAGTTTTCCTTAGTGAGCACCTGAGGCCTCATGCAGGTGATGCTCAGCAAATGGCACATGGGCATGGCAGCTGTCAGCCAAACAATTGGCTCTGGGCAGGTAAAAGTTGGCAGGAGATAAGAGTGGAAAGTCAAAACAACAGGATGCTGAAAAACTTGTAAGAGGAATAATGACTTCAGTGAAAATCCCTCCATCTTAAAGCTTCAAAATGCATTTTTACAAAAAATCCACAAAAATGTCCTGATTTTGATCAGTCTGATCTTCCTAAACAGCATTTTACAATCAGAATTAGGAGTTGAGAGACACTAAAGAAGGCTCAGCAGAGGATTTTTCATTGTGACCTTAGTACATATTTTTTACTGTGCTGTAGTTGGGAAGAAGGCCCCATGCCCCAGCTGCAGCCTGGGGAGACCCTGTTGACCAAAACACTCCCCAGAGCTGCTGTGGGACTGGCCCAGAACCAGAATCTGTAGGGAGCTGGGCAAAATACTTCCCACTAGAAAACACTTGAAGCTTGACCCACAGTTCCCAGTTCAGACCACAGGCAGTGCCAGTAGTGACCAGTTTGCTGCCTGCTCTGTGCAGAGCTGATGGCTGGGAATGGCAGAGCTGTGGGGTGAACAGGCTGATGGCTTTTTGGGGCACACAGAACCTTCCATCTCTACTGCCTTGTCCACACTAGAAAGTGGATTTTCCTAGAGAAATACCTGGAGAGTGGGAAGGATGAAGAGCAAATCATTCCCTGCCAGTGGATGCTGTGCTTGTTGCAAACACAGGAGTTACATCTGGTAGGAGTCCTTGCTGTCAATGCACAGGGATTCCAGGCTGAGATCAGCTCAGCTCTGTCATTTGCCAGGGGAGTGAGGATCAGACTCTGCACCACACCTCCAGAGCTGGGGACGAGTGGGTTGAATCACATCCAGAGACAGGATGAGGAATGGGTTGTGTTTTGTCTTGCCATGCACAGCAGATATCCTAATTTAAAGCTGTGCTGTCTTCCCAGATTCTGCTTCTTCCTCTGAGAGGACCCATCCATTTTGATCCTGTTGCTTTCCACCCATCCCTCTAAAGATCTCCATTACTTGAGTAATTGGCACTATTGGATCAGCCTTTGATGTGATGAGCAGTGGATTTTTGTAGTCAACACGCCAATTTAAAGTGCCACAAATAAAAGATCAATTACTTCTTTCCTGGAGAAGAAATTAAGGTAAAATCTTTCCATGTAATGGGCTGAGTGTACAAAGCTAGAGGTAGAAGATTTAAATGAGACTGTCTCCTGAGAGGAGTAAATTTGCCAATTTAGCAAATTAGAGAGAATATGCTTTCACCTTTGAAGTAGTCAGACACCAAAATGATGCCACTTGGAGTAGGCAGGGCTGGGAATTGCTCCCATGGGCTTTGACAGATCTGTTCACACAAGAGCCCTGGAAGCAGGGCCTGGAGAGACAGCTGCTCAAGGGCAATGTCTCTGCCTGATTTTACAGCATGTTTGACAGAATTTTCCCTTCTCTTTGCAGCCCTGTGGGTGGTGTCCTGCGTGAGACCATCCTGCCACACGCTGCCGGCCTGGTGGCACCGGGGTGGCTTTGCACCAGGCCCCTGGGCCTGCAAGGGCCCTCAGCCAAAACTGTGACAGGTTAGAGGGAATTTAATGAGTTATTCAGCAGCATCAAAGGCCCTGTGAGAAGTAAGTAGTGCTGTGAGGTGAAATCAGAGGGTTTAATGCTCTTTGGTAGAGGATCAGGTGCTGCTGCACAAACTCCCACCCAGAGTGTGGCAGCCCAAGGCATCAGGGAGAAGGAGGAAGTCCCACCCGGCTTCTTGTCCAAAATTATCCCCAAACCACATTCCCTCCTAATGCAAATAACTTCTTTTTGGTGCCTTCTGCCAGAAACAGGGCAAAAATTGGGCAAGGAGGAACACCAGCCCTGAAATGCTGAGAAGAAAGAGCTCTGTTCCACAGGGATGCTGTGGAGGGGGCTGGAGGCAGCGTGTGCCAGCTGGTGAGTCCCTTCTGCAACTGCTAACGTGATCCTGATTTTATTTAATTAATTAGCAGCAGGGAGAGAATGTGTAATCAGGGTTGTGCTGCTGGAGGAACAGGAAACAAGGCGTTCTCTGGGCGCTGGAGCTGCTCTCAGGTTCTCCGGCTGTGCTCGCCAAGGTAACGGGCAGTGACTCAGAGGAGGAGCAGGAGCAGCTGCTGGCACCCTGCCAGCCCCACACTTGGATTTTGCTGCTCCCAAGCACGGACCTCACCTTCCTGCAGCAGCTTTCCATCCAGGGATGGTGTGGAAAAGCGTGCTGAGCCCCCAGGACGTGATGAGATTAATTTTCCACATCAGCCCTTTCTTGCTGTGTTGTTTCCTCCCCTAGTGAGGTGATGTGCTGGGATCCCTTTCAGTGGGGCTTGTTACTAAGTAAAAAAATTAAGGGTTTTTTCTACTTTTTGGCCCTGATTTTGTGGCACTAAAGCCTTTGCTTTACTGAAAAATGTGGTCAGTTCTGCCACTTTCTCAGGAGCTGCTCAGATACCTGAAGTTAAGCAGGCTGATATTTCCCAGGTACCTTCAAGCTGTAACTGCAATGTAAAATACTTTCTTCCTTTTCAGTCTCATGGAAATGATCTATTATTTGATTTCTGGTACCTACTTAGTTTGGTTAATTCCTGCTAGTCCCCCTCATGTTCCCTTGAATACGAAAAAGAGGCTAATGCTAAATACTTGAGAGAATCAGAAAAAGGTTTGGGGATATTTGAAAACCATCATGTATTGCTGCCCCCTTAATTAAGGTTCTTTCCTTTTTTTTTGTTTTTTGGGGGGTGATCTTTTCACCTCTCTTTTTTTTTTTTTTTTTCGCTCTCTGTGCTGCTGCTATCTCACTGCCAAGCTCACAAAGTAACCCCAAGAAATCAGCCAGCCAAGCAGATAAGGAATCAGATATTGTAGAGCACAAAGGTTTAATAAATACAGAGAGCTTGAAAAAAAAACGATTTGCAAAATGGTGGGAAGCTGCTAAGGTTAAAAGAAAGGGGATTTGGGATGGGATTACAAAGGGGAAACCCTTTTCTGAAGAGAAATAAAATACTTTGTACTCTAAAAATATCTTAATTAATTCAGGGTAATTATAGAGAAGGAATAAGAATTTGCATTAGGTAAATGGGAAGCCCTTACAACCAGTGGACTCTGTTCAGAGCCCTTTGCAAAGCTGTGCTTGGTGCATTTAGGCTCTGATTTTCTTGTTGTTTTTTGGTCTTTTTCACATGAGGAATAACAGGGAAGAGCTCCGACACAGAAAGAATTTAACAAACTGTGGTAGGTAGGACTTGCAGGGTCTAGCTGGCTGCTGACCCTCATGGTGGCTTTGCTCCCCACATCTGTGTGACTGAGCTTCTTTCTGGCCTGTTAGAAAAGAGACATCTTTAATGAAAACGCAGTTAACTCCAGCCTCATTAGCCCGGATGGTATTTCACTGTTCCCGGAACGCAGGCAGAGGTGGGACTTGTACTTGTTTCATTACAAATGCAAAATGCCACCGGGTGGTCGCTCTCGGGAACAGACAGTGCCTTACACTCCACCGTTTGTCCTCATGGAATGCAAAACCCTCCCCCAGATCCATCCCAATGACTCCATCGGGCACCCTGCCACCCCAGACAGGGCAGGTCTCTGCCCACCCTTTGCCCTGGCAGTGCTGATCCCTCCTGGGGATGCCCTCCCCTTCTCCTGGCAGCGTGGGAGGGATGCAGAGCTGGTCTCAGGGAGCCACAGGGCTTGAGGGCTCCTGTGTCATGGCATTGTGTTGGTAAAAATTAATGAACCACATAGCTCTTGTCTCTCAATTATTGAACTCTGGCTGCTTGCTGGAATTGGTGAAGGATGTGGAGCTGCTGGAGCCAGTCCAAAGGAGACTGTGAAGATGCTCAAAGGGCTGGAGCAGCTGGGACTGTTCGGTTTGAGAAGAGAAAGCTCCAGGGAGACCTTTGAGCTCCTTCTGATGCCTGAAAGTGCTTGAGGAGACCTGGGAGAGACTTTGGACAAGGGTCTGGAGTGACAGAACAAGGGGAGTGGGTTCAGCCTGACAGAGGGCAGGTTTAGATGGATATTGGGAAGAAATTCTTTTCTGTGAAGGCAGTAAGGCCCTGGTACAGGCTGCCCAGAGAAGCTGTGGCTGCCCCATCCCTGGAGGTGTTCCAGGCCAGTTGGACAGGGCTTGGATCAACCTGGGATAGTGGAAGGCTGGGGGGATGGAATGAGATGGTCATTAAGTTCCTCACTTACCCAAACCACTCTAGAATTCTATGACTGGGCTGCTGAACCCAGCCAAAAGAAGAGCTACATTGCCGAGGTTAAGTGAAGAAGGTGATTAAAACCACCTGTGTTTGCACTTTCAATCCCTTCCAACATCAATTAAGATTGTACTGATAAAGACCCAGGCAGTGCTCAAACAGCTGCTGAAGCTGTTCCTGGCTGTATCTCTGGGTAGGATCACAAAGGAGCCTTTGTTGTTCTTCAGTCGTGGCTGAAATCTAAATCTCAGCAGTACAGCTCAGAGGGTGACATGTGCTGGCACTGGGGCCTCTGTGTGGGACTTGTTTTCAGAAAAATGGGAGATGCAGAGGAGAGGTTCCTGAATACAGTCACTCTACCTCCACCCAGAACTGAGGCATCTGCCCAGGGATTTCATATTCACCGACTGAGAGGGAAATCTAATCAGAGCTTGCTAATTTTCATGAAGTCACACACCTGGGATTCACTTCAGACTCGCATTTTCCTGGAATAATTCAATACAAACGTTGTATATTTATACACAGGCACTTGACTTTTCTGTTGTTTGATGAGACTACAATTTGTCTTCCTCTTGTGGTTCCTGCAATCCTTCCTCTCCTGTGGTTTGCAGTTGAATTACCAACCTCTACCCCAGGAATATTCATCTGTTTTGTTTTGGATATTGTTGTTCTTCAAAGGAAAGCAAACAATGCCAGTTTAAGCCAGCCCTCTTCCCAGGCAGATTTTATTGGAACCAAATCCTGCCTCAAACCAGAATCCAATCTCCTCTCCATTGTTGTGTATCTCTATTATTTTTCTCATCATTGCTTTTCCATTTCTTATTACTATGCAGCTCTCAGTCTTGAGCAGCATCATTCAGAATTACACAGACATCACAAACTGCTGCTTTTCTATTCATATCTGCTTGTTACCTAATCCCAACCAGCTCTCTATTGAACATCTGCTTTTACCTGGGCTGACAGGTGTATTTTTTAGCTGCAAATATTGCAAATCAGGCGTGCAGAATTTTTCTTACTCTGTGAATCTGATCAAGGTCCTTTTCCAATATGTCACTGGACATTGAATTCTCCCTTTATCCCAACAATCTCCAGTGCTGTTTTTGGCTAAGATAAACCAGACAGTGCTGTTTGGAGTCACTCCCTACCTGTTTTTACATCTCATCCAGTGGCTGGGGTAGGACGGCTGGTTGGGTTGTGCAGACAATGCACTGCACCTTCTCCTGTTGGTGCCCAGCCTGGATCATGGCAGGTTGGATCCATGGGATCCACCCTTTGCCATGCCATGTGATCCTCCATGCAGTAGGGATAAAAAGCCCAGCATTGGGGAACCCCAGGTGCTGCAGCAGTGATATCTTTGGGAGAAACACAGAGCTGTGCATGGTTAGCTTGATGTCTGCACTGGTGAGAGCACCAGGCCTGACATGCTGAGCCCAGTGCCACAACCAGTGCTTACCCTGGCTGGGACACTGAGTCAAGGAGCTTTGCAGGAATTGTTTAGCTTGGAAGAGCTCTCAAAGTTCATGGAGTCCAACCATTCCCCAGCATTGCCAAGCTCACCACTAAACTATGTCCCCAGGTGCCACATCCACACTTCTTTTAAATCCCCCCAGAGACTCCAGTGCACTGGGCAGCCTGTGCCAGTGGTGGACAGCCCATTTGGTGAGGAAATTTTCCTAATATCCAATCTAGGCCTCCACTGGTGCAACTTGGGGCCATTTCTTCTTGTCCTGTACCTGGGAGAAGCCACTGTGCACACACACACAGAGGGACAGATGGGCACAGGAATGGGAATTCCTATTGACTCCTCAAGCAGAAACCCATGTGGATGGTCCATTTTATTTGCACAGCAGGTAAAAACTGAAGCAGTGAGATGTAACCAGGGAGGTGGGGGTAGAAAGATGCTTTGAAAGGGGATAAAACTTGCTGCCAGGCTTTCCTCTGTGAGCAAGTCCAATTTCTTTTTTTCTCTCTCTTTTTTTTTTTTTCTTTGGTGCTGTGTTATTCCTCTGTGGGCAGGAGGCTGCAGGCATTTCAATTTTCTTCAAGTCCTTGTTTCAAAAAGGGCCCAAAATATGTTCTCTTCTCAGAGGCAGTAAACAGCAAGTGCACAATGCAGCTTCTCTAAGCCTCTCTTCTCCTGTCTCAGGGAGAAAGGAATTCTCCAAGCCCTAGAGCCTGACTCACTCGCTGTGTGAGCATGAATTAACCAGGAATGTTCGAGAATTATTCCTGAATAATTCATGAACCTGAATTAATCATGCATTTTCATGAATTATTCATGAATAACTCATGGAAATGCAAGGTTTATTCATGCTCCAAAAAACCCAAGGCTTTTTCTCTTGTCTTCTGCTCTCTCTCCCTGTAAGAAACAGACCTGAAACAAGCTAAGGAAAAAAATAATATATGGGAAAAGAACAGGAATAATAATGCTGAAACAAAACAACCAGGAAAAAAGAAAGCAAAAGCTCTTTTTTTTTTCTTTGCAGTGGGGACAGCAGGTGGGAGCTTTCCAAGCCGGACAAAGGAGACCTGACAAGGACCTGTGGTGAAGGGACAAGCCCAAGGCAAGGAAGTGTCCGGTCACCTCCTCTCCTGGAGCAGGCAGCAGAGACCTGGAGAGACAGGAGACATCTTGCACGACTCAACACCTGGAGCAGTGCTAACCAGGCAAGGAGCAGCTCTGTTGCTATCAGGATTGTGATCTCTCTCTCTTTTTTCTCTCTCTGTCCGTGATTTTGTGTAATTTTGTTGCATTCACAAGGGTAAATGAACAACTGGTTTGGGGAAGGAGGATGAGTGTGTTTTCTTTAAATGTTAAAGGAAAACCCCTCCAGAGAGCTGTTTGGGTTGGGGTTGTTTGCTGTCTGGAATGTGGAGCTCTGTTTCTGGGAGGGAGAAGGCTCAGCTGTGCATTTATCCCAGTTTCTGCTCTGTAGCGTTCCGTGTTTGGGAGAGGGCTGGGGCAGCGGCCTGCTGCAGGGAAGGGGATGTGGGGAGACAGGCACACAGATATTTTGTATATGGTGCTTCCTGCTAAAAAATCAATGCCAGGGTGTGTATCAGTCAGCAGAAAAGGGTTAGAGAGAAGCAGGTGTGAGACTGTGCCAGCAGGGCAGACTGGCACCTTTGGGGAGAGTTATGATTCCTGCAGGGACCTTTGCTGCAGCTGATGGTGGCTGAGATAGGGATGGAGAAAGTTCTCCAGGGTGAACTTGGACCTTCCAAGTGAAAGGAATCAAATCCAGGCAGGACTTTATTTGGGGTGTGGAAACAAAACAAGAAACTGGAATAAATTGGGTCCTAGCTGCCTTTTCTGCCAGCTCCAACTCTCCTCTGCCTGCCCCAGCTCCCTCCCACCTTCTTTGGACACCGTGGCCATTCCCCACCTGGTGTCCAGCACATGGGCTCAGCCCTGTCCCCAGGACTCTTCTGCCAAATCCTGCTGCCAAGCAGAGCAGGCAGGACTGGGGTGATGCTGCCAGGGCCCTTAGGAGCTGGAAGGAAACTGCTCCTGAGCTCAGCAGCCCTTGGCTCCTCAGCTGCTCCTCTGGCATGGGAGGTTTTGGAAATCCCCACCAGCCTGGGTCTCCAGTTTCTCCAGTGATTGAAGTCTGCAGCTCCAGGGGCAGAAGGAGAAAGCTCAGTGGGCAGAGCAGTGGGCCAGGACTTAGGATCCAGCTCCTTGCAGCTTTGTTGCTTGACTGCCTTAGGCATATCCATCACTGGTCTGTGCCTCAGTTTCCCCATGGGTGAAATGAAGGGAATTTTCTGTTCTCCTTATCAAAGCATTTTGATGTTCACTGGGGGAAATAATTGTGCAGGCAAAGGAACGATCATTTCCTGCAATACCCCTGGGTCTCTTTGAGTCGCTTCTCTGCACTGCCTTGATATCACACAGACACAGCCCTGCACTGGAGCAAACTGCTGTAAATCCACTGAAGTCCTTTGAGCTGTGATGGTTCACAGGGGCAGAGGAACCAGCCTGTGTCAGCTCAGTGCCTTGTTCAGCATCTGCTCAAAGTGTCAGCTGTGAGGGCTGCCTGATCCCAGGTGAGACCTGGCATGGCTGTCACTGCAGAGGACACTTGGATGCACTGCAGGCATGTGGTGCTGTGCTCAGCCGGACCCAAGGGAGCCTCCCAGCAAAGGGCTTTAGGATGAGGCAAGCTCAGAGGGGTGGGAATGGGAACAGAGAAATAACTGGTAGAGAAAATGCAGCACCAAGTACTTTATATCTGCAGGTTGTGCTGCCCTGGCAAAAAGCACAGCTTGTGAACGCTCCCACCCACAGGAGAGCCCAAACCCCTGTGGTGACATTCCCATCCTGTCCCTCTGCTCCAGGTGGGCAGCCCTGATGTCAGGCAAGCTGTACGTGCTCATCAGCTGGCCCGATGGCAGCCGGGTCATCAGCATGGAGAACATCAAGGAGCCCCGCAAGCCCTTCCACCTCTACAGCGTGGGGGAGCAGGTCCTGGCCCGCTGCCCTGGCTTCAGTGGGCTCTGCTGGGGTGTGGTGGAAGGCATCAGTGGCAAGTGACACCCCCCTGGCCTGGGTTTGCAGTTTGGGGCTGCTCAGAAGCAAGAAGGAGTTTAGTGCTGAAAGATCTTCTCTTGCCACAGAGCATAAGGGTATTTTGGAGAAGAAGCTGCTGGAAGATCGACAGCTCCTGGAGAAGTTAAGTGAGTAAGGGCTTTTGAACACTGCACCTTTCTACTTCCATGGGGCTTTTCAGGTGGGAGGATGGTGAGCATGTTGTAGTCCCATCAGAAATTTCACATCACTGCAATCAGTGTACATAGCACTGAGTAGGAGTGGAAGGTACACACATTGCTGCCCCATTGCACGTCCTGAGCATCTCCTTTCCTTTCAGAAGAAGAGCCAGCTGTCCACAACATGATGCCATCCCCACCAAAAAAATCCAGGAAAACCTTTCCAAAATGGACCCCAGGGAATGCATCCAGGAAACACCCCAGTGACAGGACCTATCCTGCAAAGCCACTGCTGAGGGTGGCTGAGGCCAGCCTGCCCCATGATGCCAGTAGCTCCTCCATCCTCAAGGACAGGCATGTCCTGGGAAGTGTGGCAGGAGCCCCCGCTCGCTGGCAGCTCCCCCACACCCAGACAGTGCCTTCACACCTCCCTCCACCTTCATCACCATGGCCATGCCAGGGCCAGGGACTTCCCAGAGTGAAGAGGACAGGGCTGGTCCAGCTGCCAGAGGTAACCTTGCGTTCTGGTTCTGCTACCTGGTCCTGAGTGACAGGGTGGGATGGGGACTTGCAGAACAGCCAGAAAACCTCTGCTTTGCTCTGGGGCTGTATGGGCTTTGTCTCAGGGCTACAGAGGTTAGAGATGGCATTTCCTGGTCCTTTCCACCTGGGAGATCTGTTCCAGGAGGGCTGTCTAAAGGGAGATGCAGTGTGTGGTCTCTACTCTGTCTCCTGGGCTGGCAGTTCTCTCCCCCCAAGTCAAAAGGCAATCTGAGTGAATGCCTGCCTGAATAACTGAAATTCCCAAAAGCCCTGTGTCTCCATTAGTCAAACCTTCTAGATTTGCCTATTTCCCTATTTTTCCACCCACTACTACACCCATTAAATGCACTTATGAAAATGTGCTAGTGTCTTATTTACCTGCTGACTAACAGCAGCATCCAGAGACAAGTTGGCTCTGCTTGCCTTGCCCCCACCATATCATTTGCACTGGGAACAGAAGCCCTTGAGATGCCACCTTTTTCTAATAACAAATCCCCATTGATCAGTGCTGGAGAGCCTGTCTGGATCACTGTTATGCAAATGGAATAACGTGTTGCCATGCAATCTAGCAGGGGTGCTTAGACAATCTAACAGGGGTGCTTGGATAATCTGCACCTTTTCAACAACTGATCCTTCAGCTTGTCTCCCACCCCTGCTGCAGATTATGTTGCCCTACCAATGAAGAGGAAGTCAGATGGCATCTTGTCCCCGTGCCAGCAGCAGATCTGTCTGAACAGGTAACACCTGAAAGCACAGTAAGGAGCCTGAATTTTTCACACCACACATATTGATTTCTGTCCACTCTGTCTCCATTCTCTAGCAGTGCTTGCTTTGAGTAGATGCTCATGGAGGTTAAACCCAAAGCACAGAAGATAATAGGAGTTTTTGTGTGCACATACAGCAGAGAAATGAGCCTGTGCTCTGAAGTCCTGATTCCATGGTGGGTCAGTGGGAGATCCCCCATATCTGTGTGCTAAGGGGATGCAGAGGAGTTTGTTCACATCAAGAACCCCTCATCTTCCCTCTCAGTCTATCTTATTCTTGTTGCAAGTGAAACCAGAATTGACTTTGCTTTGCATTCCAGATAATTCTCCTCAGGAATGAATTTGAAGATGAGCACAAAGCTGTTTGTGGCAGTGTTGTTTAACTTGCTTGTTTCTTCCAGCCGTGAGGAGCGAAAGATTGATGCTTTGCAAGAGATGGATGGCTTCGAGAGGGCTCACAAAATTTCAGTCCTGGTGAGGTGGAAAGGTAATTAGTAAAGAAGGCACTGTGTTCTCCTCCTCACTAGAAGAGTGAGCAGTGAGATCACAGATGGGTGACAAAGTGGGGCAATTTTAAATTCCAAAGTTGCTGAGTCTCTTTACAATTGAGCCAGGTGCTTCTGATTGTAGGACTTGGGTTTAGAGATGAAAGAAGGCTCTAAAACAGTGCAGAAACTACAAAGCTCTTGCCTATAACAATCAAAACATTGGTTGTGTGTTCCTTGTTTTATTGCTCATTACTTTGATGGCCAGTATCCAGTGATAAAGTGATGCTAGGGACAGTTTTCTTACAAAGAAATGGGTACCAAAAAATTCAAGTTATGGTTCTTGTATTGTCATTTCCCACAAGTCTGTTGTTTAATATCACAAATATGTGTGTCCTGGGACTTGCAAGACAGGCTTTATGTCTTTCCTTACAACTGAGAAGAAAATTGAGCATCAAAGTCTCCATGTATGTATGCCCAGGGGGAGTGGAGGGTTAAACTGAATGTTCCTGAGCACTGAAAAGTCCAGACCATGTTATTTTTCTCTCCTGCTTTATTCCTCACCCAGGAGTAGTTGGAAGGGCTGGTGCTCTGCCACAGGAGTTTGTCCTGCCCTGCTGGCAGGAGGCATCTAATCACTGCTTGGGTGGAGGAGTGACATCCACAGTGAGGATATGGTGTCTTCTTGCCTTTACACAAGCAACTTTAATTTTTCAGGGTGGAAAAGATGGAGCAGCTGGAAAGGATGGTGTTGGACCTCCAACAGGATGTCCTCTCTCTGAAGAAGAAGGTGCAGAGGCTGGAATCCCTGTCCTTCCAGGAGGAGCCCCACCGACAGCCGTGTGAGGTGGTGGAGCTCTTCAACAGCTACACCAAGGAGCAGCTGAAAGAGACCATCAGGTTTGACCAGAAAATCAGCACAGCCTGCAAGACTCTGCTCTACAAACTCTTCACCTCTGACTACATCCAGAGCCACTCCATCACGGGGCGCAGGGCAACACCTTCCGCGAGGCGAAGCCCATGATGGACGAACGCTGCATCAAAATCATCAGGGTGCTGCTGAAGCAGAAGTTTGGGGATCACCTCAGTGACACTGTGATCACAGAGAAGATCCAGAACGTGCAGAAAGCCCTGAGGCAGAAGTTTAAGACAGAATGTCTCTGAGGTGTGGGGGATTTGGTGTCTCCTCCTGCCATTCCCTGTGTGTGTCCCTGAGCAGCTTTCCCAGGAGAGATGAGCTGAGCAGCTGCTGCTCAGTAGATTTCCCCCAGAGAGCCAGCCCAAGTGAACCATGTGCTAAACACAGCTCAAACACTGCCAAACCTCTGCTTCCATTAACTGAGCAGGAATTGGGCCCAGCTTGGCTCGGTTTTTGCACTCTACAAGTTCCTTCCCATCCAGTCTGTGTGCGAACCTCACTGTGGATGCATGGAATCACCTCTGTGACTCTGAGGATGTGCTCAAAGCCTTCAGGGCTCCATTTGGGTCCAAGAATGGGTCAGGAAGGTAGCCCTGTTCCACACTGCAGAAATGTTGGCTTTGGGACAGGGAATCCAGCTGCAGACAGGCTGTGTCACCCAATGCAGCTTCTCTCTGTCTGCCTCTGGTTGCTCATTCTGCCTGTGGGACAATATTTACTCTTTCCTCACAGTGAATGTCTTATTTCCAGCACTAACAAAAAGGCAGACTCATTAAAATGACATCTTAAAACATTCAGAAAAAGATAACTTGATTTTTTTCTGTTTATTTTAATGTAGCTGTATGGAGGAGTTGTCTTCCCTAACAAAAGCCTGCTGAACAAGAGAAGGGGTCACCCATGGAAGTTACATTAATTTTTCTTTCAAGAACAGATTATTTCCATACAGGAGAAATCCCTAACATTTTTATGACACAAGAATGAGGGATGGAGGACAAAATATGGCCCAACTTTGCTTTGAAGGTATACATCTTGTGGACACTGTCACTATTATTTAAATACAGCATTTTTATCCTAGATAAGAAATGCCAAGTACAATCAGTCCCTTTGCTGAGGGACTACAGAGAAGGTCTAGAAAGACACATCTTTTCCTAAATAATTCAGAACTGGAGTGTGGGTGGGTTAAAATTGTTCTAAGTGTTAAAAGAATGAGATGCTGACACCAGTCCAGCACTTAACAGAAGTGCTGCAAAATACCAAACATTCCCTTTTACAGAGGCTTCTCAGGCAGGGAATTGGTTTTCTCAGCTTAATTTTTAAATTATTCAGGAAAAGAAATGCCAGTGGGTTTGCATTAATCAAAACATTTGGTTTAATTTATATGTTTTGTTGTGTTTTCAAGTATTTAATTTCTTCACAGTTACATGAGAAATAATAATGCAAAATAAATGTATTGGAGAAACAAGGAGCTGTTTTGAAAGGGGAAAAATATAAGAAAGGTGTTATTCTCATTATTTTCCTCCCCCTTCAGCCTTTTGTTTGAGCTCATCCATTAAAGTGGGGTTGATGCTGTGATATATTTTGGTTTTGAAGGGAGATAGGCTTGCCAATGTTTCTGGCGCTATTTTCATCAGATGTTTCTAACAGTCATGTTAAATTGCAGAAGTAACAACTAAAGATATTCCTTCTGTTTTCCCAGTGCAAATGCTTTTCCTAACTATGGTGCAAACACATTGGTGATGATTTCTCCTTTGTAGGGACTTTGGCCTGAGTAGCACCTGGAGCAGGTCTGCTGTGGTCACTTAGAGCCCAGAGTGCAGCCAGTCCTGGAAAATCCACTGAAACTGAGCAGAACTGCCCCCAAACCTCCCCAGTGCAGAAACACACCTTGAAATACACCAGCCCTGCTAGAAACCTGGGACCTTAGGCTGCAATCACTGCTCAGGGCAATGCCCCAGGTGATGTTTTTAGTGTTAACTTATCAAAGAAAAGAGCAAGGAGGCACAACCAGCCTTATCCTGCAGAACCTTAAAGCTCATCTTGTTCCACCCCCCTGCCATGGGGAGGGACACCTTTCACTGTCCCAGGGTGCTCCAAGCCCTGCCCAACCTGGCCTTGGACACTTCCAGGGATGGGGCAGCCACAGCTTCTCTGGGCACCCTGTGCCAGGGTCTCTCTCGATCTTTCCTCCCCGATGTTCATCACATCCCTCACCAAGCTGCAGCCTGGAATGCCAGTTCATGAATGTTATTCATTAAAATAAGTGCTGCTGTTGTCCTCCCCTGCTGAGCCCCCTCTGAGGAGCTGCAGATCATTACTGTGAGCGAGGGGAGAAAAAAGAGCCAGGGCATGGACCTGCTGCGGGGTGCCACAGCTCCCAAAACACGCGGCTCTAATCAGCTCCCCTAGAAGCAGATGAGCTGGGTGACCTTTCTGCTTGGAAAAGCCTGCTTGAAAAACCCTTCGGTGGCTCCCTCAGAGGTGACTTCCCAGCCTAACACAGTTGCTGGTGTTCAGGAGCGCTCCTGGTAAGTGGGTTGATGGATGCTCTGCATCTCTGTGGGCAGCACAGGCGCAGCACTAATGAGCCAGCGCTCAAATGGGCCCTTCTCGGCTGTAAAAGTTGTCCTCAGATACTCTCAAAGGCTTTGATATGGCAGAGAGGGTTGAAGAATGGCAATGCAGGTGGCTTTTTGTCAAATTTCATTTTTGAAAGTGTTTGTGAGCCGGAGGCAGCGTTTGCAGGCTAATTGGGAGCGCGGGCAGCCGCTGGATCAAACGTCAGCGCCAGGACGCCGGTGCTCTCACCTCCCCGAACTCTCCAGCTCTGGCTAATCAGCCTCCAGAGGGAGGATCACACAGCACTGGCATGTGGCATTCCCCAGGGGATGCAGGGGTCAGGGCAGATAGAGGAGGAGGAGGAAGGTTTGTGCCAGAACCGCTTCACTCGGGGATGTTCAAAGCCTGTGTCTCTCTCTAAGTGGTGAAGGGCAGCTCCATTGAATGGAATTAACTTCCCACTTTAAATGAATTACCAGGAAAAAGTGGACAGCACTTGCTGTTGAGATTAATTACTCTGCTGAATCTGCAGCATCTTGTTAAAAATGGTGCTCCTGCTCAGCTTCTGGGCGAGGTGGGTGCAGGAGGGTGTGGACAGCGAAAATGAGGGTCAAAACTCAGGGGAAGTCTCCAAGGAGGTTTTGCATTTGGTTCAAAAGCAAGGGAAATGGTGCCTGTCAACACTTGCAGAAGCAGGACAGGATTGGAACATCCAGACCTCTCTCCCTCCTGGAGCAGCAGGGCTGACCTCAGGTTGGATTCAGCTGGGATGTGCAGGGACCCCAGTGGGCTGTGGGGCTCCCTGAGGTCCCTTGGTCCCCAGCACCCCAAAACTGCAGTGGGGCCCTGCCCTTCGCCCCTGCCTGTTTTGGCCGCTTTTTGGCCCATTTGGTGTGCCACACCCCACACACCTGGGTACACCTTGGCTGTTTCCTTAGGAACCAGCTGGAAGCTGCATGTCGCTCACTGGCAGCAATACACAGATTTTCAGGGAAAGGTGGGAACCTTTCCAGCCTGCTCTGTAGCAACCTTTACATTTTCAGCTGGGCCAGCGTGAGGCTTCTGAAATTTCATAGAAATCATAGAATTGTTTGAGTTGGAAGGGACCACTAAAGGCCTTCTAGTTTCAACCCCCTGCAATAAGCAGGGACATGAGGTTGTTTAAATCCCCATCCAACCTGACTGTGGCTGTTGCCAGGGATGGTTCATCAACAGCTTCTCTGGACAACCTGTGCCAGTGTTTGAAAAAAAAAAAAATCCAGTTCTAGAGGTGCTGCTGGCAGCATGATTTTTTGTGGGAAAAAATCCCCAGCCCAAACAAGAGGGAGGTTCTTTGGTGTTTAACCCCATTTATTTAAAATTAATTTCCTTGACCCTGCCAGGGGGGTTCCATGTTCAGCACAGGTAGATTTTAATTTTCCCATTACGTGGTCTGTAGGAAGCACTCACTGTTGAGTCTCTCAATGGCTGCACTGTGTGCATCCCCCAGAAACCAAAACACATTCACTTAATGACATGCAGACTGTGAGTATCAGATAAAGGAATGATGTTCAAATGGAGCTGAATCCCTCCCTGGGTTTTAATCTAGGCATAGAAAGCCTGGCTGCCTTTCCATAAGCCCCAGACAGCTATTCCTGAGCCTGCCTGGTGTTCCAATCTGGTTGGATGCACTTGGAAAAATCCTCTGCACGGGAGGAGTGGTGCAGTGGGTGGTGGAAGTGCCTTTGGTTTGATATCCTCCATCAGGCAGCTGCAGGAACAGGGAGATCTCAGCTGGGGGATGAAAGAAATACCAGAAGGACAAGCCTTGGCCTGTGTGAGCTTGGAGCTGTGTGTCATTTCCTACTGTCAACCACACACAAATACTCTGTGTCATAGGAAGATTTTTTTTTTTTTTGTTCTGCTAAGTCTTTGTCTTGTTTTGTTTTCAAAAAGCCAGTAAAAATAAAACAACCCACATAGAGTGTGGTCCCAGAGCTATATCTGGACTATTTTTTAATAAAAGTAAGTTTTTATATAATTTTACTTTTTTCTTGAAATCATATCTGGTTTTGGTTTTGGGGTTTTTTTTTTTTTTTTTTTTTGAGAGTGCATTCCCATGCCTGAGAGGTGAGCAAATACATCAGATTTTGTACTTAAAGCAGTCTTTTATGTCTCTGCCTCAGTCATGTATTCATTACACTTCACTTTAACCAGTATTTCTCTGTCTGCAGTACGTGATTACATTATTCCAACTCTCCATATCTCTCCATCTCCCCCACCTTTTCAGAGCTGAATGGAACTGGGGAGATCATTATTAAAACACAGAAAGCAAGGAAATAAAATTAACCAGAGCACCAGTTCTCTTTGTGCTGAATACACTGAGGAAATAAAAGGGCCTTCCACTTCTAATAAAATCTGGATGTGAATTGCCTCATAAAAGCTTGGATGAATTATATTCAGAGGCCAAAAAGAGAGAAGAGAGAGAGCTTGGAGCCCTCCACCAGCAGGACGCTCTCCCTGCCTTGGTGTGCAGCCCAACAGAAATGCCAGGAGAGCTTTGGAACCAGGTGAGATGTTCTGCTCAGAGGATGAGCTTCAGGCCTGCATGAAGCACTTGAGTCACAGGGCCACAGGCTGTTCAAGTCCCTCCGAGTGAAATATTAGTGCTGCTGAAGTTGCTGGAGCTCTTCCTGCTGCCTCCTGAGGTCTCAGCCCTCCCTTTGGTTCTTGCCCAAGTCGCTGGATGATGGAGGAAGGACCCTGCAGAACTGGGGTGACTTCTCAGCCCTGTTGATCCCCACTCTGATCTCCCAGGGTCCCAGGAAGGTTTTAGGATATGGACAAGGCTTCTCAGCTTCATCTGTGTGCTGGAAGAGGAAGGTGGTGAAGGACATGCCCCAGGTGTCCTCTTGTCACCAGCAATTCCTGCTGTCCCAGAACACTGCTGCTCCCAGGAGATGCAGTCTGGTGATGTGCTCACCTTTAAGGATATATCTGATGGTGTTGGCTTTTCTTTTGGCACACAGATTGAGCTGAAGCCAAGGGGACTGTGCCTAACTGAGTAATGGAGAGATTAACAGCCCAGAAAGCCAGGCCTGCACGGTGCTCATTGATTGTTTCTCTCAAATATAAGCAGAGCAGCCCAGAGTGTCAGGCATCTGAGGAGAGAGGAGACTGTGGAACTGATGTACTCCTGCTAATGAATAATCGTTAAACTGCAAAGGAGTTTATTATTATTGCCATTAATTCTGGTTGTACTGTGCCTGGAGACAAGGAAGGTGGAGAAAGATGAGTTCATGACCCACATATTACAGAGTAGATTTTATCCTGGTAATATGAGAAAATCAATCATTTCTTAAGTGAGAGGCCTGATAAAATCACTGACTTCTGAGGAGCAACATCATTGCTTTTATGTGTTCAACAAGCTCACTGGGATGGTGCTGGAGAAGGGTCAAATCCCTCTTCTGGACATCCTAAGGTCAGGAGTTAGTTTGCCCTCAGTTTCCCAGAGGGAGGAGGGAAGCAGGAAATACCATCAGCATTCACACCTTCACTTATATTAGAATTTCTCCTCCATGCTAACCATGAGGTTTTACTTTCCCTGAACTCAGAATAAATTGCCAAAAGTCAAAGAAAGCCATAGGAAGATCCCTCCAGCCATAACAGGGATGGACCCAAGACAGGGGTTTCACGTTGTTCCTTAAGGTGTTTTGGATCAAGAGTAAAATACCATCATGATCTGAGAACCCTGCTCTTCACACTCCCCAAATGACTCCAGCACATTCCTGAACAATAGGACTCCTTCCTCTCCCAGAAACTAAAAAGTGAAAGACACAAACCACCCACAAAAATATCTGTTGTCATTTGTGCAGAGCAAAGGGAGGTGCAAACTGCTCTCTGCCTTTTGGCTCCTTTGATCAGTGTATTTCCAAGTCTCTAGAGCTGAACCAGGAAGAAGTTGGGTTTGCTTTCTGCACAAGTGCTGCCTTCCCATGTGGAGATGTTTCTGTATTTCTTGGCTCAGAATGGAAGGAGAAAATATGAACGTATTCATGACCCTTCCCATGAGATCTTCAGGGTGAAAAATGGAATCAGTCACTTCAATGGATTGTCTTGGTAGAGGAATTTTACACCTTACTGTAGTCTAGTAATTAATTCAATAATTCCTATTTATATAATACCCAGTGCTGGTTTAGGCAGTGCTCTGAGGAGTGGGCTAGGAATGCTTATTTGTGGGAGGAAAAGTAATTCCTGAGAAAGCCAGGAGCAGACCTACTTTCTGGTGAATAATTTGAAAGCTGGAACTGTGATCCCCATATTTTTCCTATAAATGCTGCAGACTGACCCACCTTTTTGCTTGCACAGCTTGGAGGGCTGTGTTTACCAGGTCACTTGAGAGCTACCAATACAAACCAGGGAAATGTGAGCATTTCCAAAGAACTGAGAGAGGGCTGGGACCCAGCAGCACTGATCTTTGGGAAAAATAACCCACTAACCCTGCCTGCCCTGATAAAACTGTGTCAAAATTCTGGACTAATCTTTGGTGACAAATGGCCTGGAAAGTGGGAAAGGATAGAGCTCATGCTCTTTTGTAAAAATAAAGATGAGTTAATACTTGATTAGGAAAGACAGCAAGTGGAGACACTTCCAGCTGCATGGACATTGTCTTGACATTGCCTGTTAAATGCCTAATGATGACAGTTAGTATGAATTAGCTACTGAATATGTTTTATTGTGTTTTGTGGTCTCCAGGGCAGACATGCCAGAGACTTTCAAAGAGAATGAAAACAGAGAAGAGCTCATTTTTCATTTGTAATATCTGGTTATTAATGGTATTGAACAGTCAAAAAGCCACATGTGGCTCCCATATAGTACATGTTAAGCCTCAGCATGTTCTGTCTTCATAAATAAAAACATGGAAAAGTGGATGGATCCCAAAATGACAGGCAGAAACATACCTGTATACAGGAATTGTTTCTTTTCATTTTCCAGGCTGAAAAGTGGGCTAATGTTTTTGGGAAGCTGTTGAACTGGCAGCTCTTCCCATCCCTTTCCCAGGATGCCAATGCAGGGTCCAATTTTCATTGCTGAAGTCAGTGTGAGTTTTTCTCAATACCTTTGACAATCAGAAATTCAGATACAAGGGAAAAAAAAAGTCATCAGAACTCAGCAGGATCCAATTTTCCATCCCTGAATTTCAATTTGACAACAACAGTCCATAGAAAAAATGCAAATATGATTTTTGCTGCAGACAGGAAGGAGAGAGGGTGCTGAGAGCTCTCGTGTTGTTTGATGGCTTTAAAGCCTTTCCTGCACAAACTGAAATGGTGAAATTCTGCTTGAAATGTGCTGGGTGCATTTACAGGCAGAGAGATGAGACCAGTAAATCTTCTTCAGCTTGGAGCAGCCTCCCCCAGACCTTTATGTTTATCTACTTAAATACAAAGACAGGATTTTTTATTTTTTGTGTGGCTCATCTGTGGATTCACCCTGAGTGCTTCTGGTTTAACCATCCAGTTCAGGGAAGGAAGAACCAAAGAGGTTCCAGCTCTTTCCCCAGCCCAGCCTTTTCTGTCCTGTGATGTTAATGAGTGATAATGCTTCATGAGGGTTTTCACAGGCTATTGCTGCTCAAAATCACTTTGGTGCACTGGGACTCTTATTTTCTGGGTATATCAAGAGCTTTCTGCAAAGCAGAGGAATAAAGACAAATGAAGTTGTTGTGGCTAGAAATCCCTTAATGGCTTGACCTTTGTTTGTCTCAGAATCAAGTTTTAAAGAGTGGGTCCCTCACCAGGCACAATGGGGATGTACAGCGCTGCTTTGTCCTTCTCCTCCATAACTCACACTTCCAAAAGGCAATCATTTCCATTCAGACTGAGGAGTTGCTGGGAACTGGACAAAGATTTTTCTTTTCATGGTTAAACCTATAAAATATAAGACTGATGAGCTTATTGCCTGGGGTGGAATTAGTTGTGAAGGAGGCTGGGGCAGCTCTGCGGCTCCATCCCTGCCACCTCCTCATTGCCACTGTGAATGTCTTGGGCTCTCAGCAGGGGAGGTGTCACAGACATCTTTTGTGAAAAATCCTTTGCTTTAGGATTTTTTCCTTCTGAGAAGCTGAGAGGCCTCAGAGACAAAATTAAACAATTGTTATCTGCTGCTGTGGAATGCAACAGGTGCGTCCGTGTTTGGCCCATCTCTGATGTTTATAATTAAGGGCCAATCGAGGACTGAGCTGTCCCGGAGAGAGTCCGGGATAGCTGCTTTGTTATCATTCCTTTCTATTCTATTCTTAGCTAGCCTTCTGAGAACTTCTTCTTTCTATCTCTTTGTAGTATAGTCCTAATGTAAAATACATATAATATAATAAATCAAGTCTTCTAATTATGGAGTCAACCTTCTCATCTGTCTCCTCATCCTCAAAACCCCTGTGACCCCAAGCAACAGGGAGGGATCACTGGGATTTGGGTAACCAAGACTTATTTGGTAGTGATGGTAGCTGAGGCATTAATGCAGTCAGGAGAAATGGGAAGGACTCTCTGATGTAACAAATATTTTTCTCAGTCTGTGACAGAGCAAGCCCCTCTCCCCAAGGCTCTAGTAAAGCCTTGCAAGCAGTGGTATGAACCCCATCACATGTGGCAGGGAGCTGCTGGATGGAGCCTGGGCAGGGGGATGAGGTGAGATAATTTCTGAAACCCTCTTGCCTCTCAGTACAAAACCAGCAAGTCCTCCCTGCATCCCCTCACTGATGTTTAATGTCCCTTCCAACATTCCATGGTTGGACCTGCAGTACCTGCTTGTGCATATGTAGGTATGGATACTGGGATTTTCTTCCCAGAACCTCTGTGTTCTTTCACTTCTTCCCCAGTTTTTCTGGTTCCATAGGGGGCTGGAAACAGGAGTGGCTGCAAAAGTGATGCTCCACAGCCAGACTCAAACCCATCTGGGCAAGCTGTGCCCTGTCAAAGCAGTGAGAAACCTGACAGTGGCAGAAAGTGTCGCATTTTTTCCTTCTCATTTTGGCACAGAGAAAATGCTTTTGGCCTCTCCTGTCCCAAGAGGGGTGGGACACAGGTGTTTGACAGAGCTGTGAGCATGACTCGAGAGCCATCGAAGTGTGGGCGAGGTGCAATATCCTCACTGCCCGTGTCCATTTGCAAAGGTGCTTTGAGGCAGCTGCATTCCCAGCTTGCAGAAGCACTGGCAGGGGATGTCTGGGCTCACACTGTACCATTTCTGAAGGGATAACAGCCCTGGATGTTGAAGATCCTCTGAGGGAACAGGAGCAGCTGTGCCATGATTTTGTAGACTGAAGGTGCGGCTCTGGCAGCACTGAATCTGGAACATCAGCAAACAGATTAAACAGGATGGTTTAGCTCTGAGAGCCAGCCTCTGGCTTGCCACTGAAATTGCTTATGAGAGGCTGTAATTGAAAGGAAGTCTGTTGTTTCTAAATCTCAAAGGGTTTGGAAGCTGTGGGTGATGGTGTGCAGGTGTGGGTGGGTGCAGCTCCATCCCAGTGAACCACTTAACTTCTTTTGTAAACATCCACAGATCACCTTGGTTACCATTTCATTAGGAATTAGCGCTTGGAATTAGCCGGCTTCAAAACCTAGAGTAAGATTATTAATTCTTTATTACATCTACTTTCCTTTGCCCTTTTGTCTGTGTGGAGAAGGATGAGTGTCTGTCTGGTTGGGGGTTTTGATCACAATTTTTTCCTTATCTCATGCGAGGAGTCCTTACCGCATGCAGCTGACCAGAGTTTACAGCCCACACTTGCAGAAGTGGGACTCTGAAGTGTCTCCCCTCCATCACCACCTACCAGTGATGAGTGGTAGCACCACCACTGGTTCAGGTCAGCTTCTGAATATTGAAATACTGTCACCCAGGTTTAGGGATTCTTCAGGAAAAGGCAGCACAACAGCAATGCTTTCCCTTTCCATCTACTCAGCACAGAATGAATTTTGTTCAAGTGTCAACTTCTATATCTCAGAAAGAATTTTACTTCTTTCGTTGCTGGACATAAATGCATCTGTTTTATTTTCTTATTTGGAAAAGAAATGAAACAATCCCCTCACTTATTCTCATTTCTCAACATTGATAAAATTGTAGCTTAGAAAACTCTATATATTAATAGTGTGAATCACATAAGTGTGGTATAAATTTCCATGATGCTTTTTAGTGTAGGGCTTCATGGAACCAAAGCTCCAGGGTGACACAGAGAGGCCGCCTCTCATCAATGCTCCATTGTGACACCGTGGAGCCAACGGAGACCATTGTGACACCACAAACCCTCATGGTCCAAAGGCCCATTGTGACATTGCAGGACTCACGGAACAGAGGAGCGACATGACATTGTGAGGCCTGTGGAACCACAGAGACCATTGTGGCACTTCAAGGCCTCATGGAATCCTTGGGGCCTTTGTGACACCGCGGGACCTTCAGGAAGCTGGGAGCCATTGTGAAACTGTGGGACCTTACGGAACCATGGCGGCCTTGTGACACCTCAGGGCCCCATAAAACCAAGGGGACACAGAACAGGTCTGGCTGGTTTGGCCTCCCGTGGGCCACCTGACTGCTCCAGCTGACCTTGGCATGTTGAGGGTCTCTTCTCATCTGCTGCTGAAACACTGGGGCTCCGTGCTTTCCTTCCTGTGGTAAAGAACTGTCCTTCTCCTCCAGGCCATGGCCAGAACTGGGATTTCAAAACCAAATTCCCTTCTATCCAGGCATTGTTCCCATAGCAATATTGCCAGGACAAGTCTGTCTGCCTGTGCTTTCACAAGGGTCACCTCTCATCTGTGCCCAAAACCCTGGGGAAGGCTCTGTGCTTTCCTTCCTATGGAAGAGAACTGTCCTTCCTGGCCAGGTTCCCGTGTCTCCGAATTTGGGTCCACATTGAACACTGCCTATTGGGACAGACTGGAGGAGATTGTTGGCTTGGATCATTTCATGTGTGGGGGAGGAAGGGGCAGGTCCAGCTTTGCCCTGCCCTGTGAGCCCAGCCCTGCCCTGCCCTGGAACCCCAATCCCCCCAGAGCCTCCATCCCAGCCCCGCAGTGTCTGCCAGCCCCTGGCACAGCACAGGCAATGCTCCACAGCCACCTCTGCAGCCCCCAGCCCAGCTCCTGAGGGACCAAATGACCCCAGTCCCCACCTGGGGAAGGGCCCAGGAAGACCAAGGGTATTTAAGTCTGACCACAAGGCAAGCACATCTTGACCCTCCCTCCTCTTGCAATTTCCATCTGAACAACACTGGAATCCAGGTGGGGGTGCTTCTCCTTATCTTATATGTCTTTCTGTGTCTACTTCTCCTATTTCTTTCTCTCTGCAAATTTTGATTAACCTAAAATGGAATGGGCATAGAGATTCTGAAGTTAAATGGGCCAAGTTAATGCTTTGAGAAGTGTGTTTTGCTGATTGAATGTTATAATGTGCCTTTTGCCAAAGTTTCTCTGATTTTCTAAATTTACCAATAAAATCTGGTCAGTTGTTTTGAGCTCCTGAGGATCTCTGGTAGATATTTCTCCAGTACATCCAACTCAGAAGGCACCAATAATTGTAATTCCTTTAAAATGTCTCATGGAAAGAATTGTTTGGGGCATGGGGGTCAGGGCTTGTGTGTCCTGCTTGGCACAGCCCAGGCAGGGCTTTCCCAGCCCCATTCCACACTCCATTTGCCAGCTGCAGCCCCTGGTGCCTCTGAGTGCTGCTTGCCCAGCCCCGGGGACGCTCTCCTTGTCTGCCCATTCCCCCACGGTCTCTGGGCAGGGCTGGCTCAGTGGGGGCTGCTGACATCCTCAGCAACTTGCAGTGGCTGCTGCTGAATTTTACTGCTCCAGCGGCTCGACGTGTATTCCAACTGAATGTAACATATTTAAAAAGACAGTGAGAAAACATTTGTGAGGTCCTGCTTAGGTTTTTCTTCCTGTAATACATTGATATGTGCAATCTCCAACTGACACTCTGTCAAAGAAGCAGTGTTCTGCCCTACCTGCAACCTGGGGACACTTTCATATGAGTTATGTCCCTCAGTGGGAGCCATTTAGAGTTAAAGGAAGTTGGGACTTTGAATCTGATTTTGAGTTTTTGAGGAGGTTTTGAGCACACTCGGAGGCACTGATGAGTGTGATGCAAAGAGCACCAAAGGCCCAGAGGGTCATTGAAGTCCCTGTGCTGTGTCTGTGCTGCTGAGCTGGGCCGGGCTCCTGGCCCAGAGGCAGCTGCTGGCAAGGGCAGCGCTGCAGAGAGACAGCTCTGGGCAGGAGCAGCTCCTGTGCACAGCCCAGCAGGGCTGGGGCACTGCCAGGGCCCCTCAGGGACACCAGCAGGGCACAGACTGAGCTCCCAGGGCTCAGCACTGGCAGGGGCTGTGCCATGGCCCAGAGGGGGGCTGTGTCACAGCAGCACCTCTGTGGCTGTGTCCTAGAGGCACAGAGCAGCTGGGATGTCAGCAAGGGGCTGTGACAGCACAGAGTGGGCTGTGTGAGCTCACAGACTGGGCTCTGACATCACAGAGTTTGTTGTGTGAGGTCATGGAGCAGCTCCAGCATCATAGAGGGGTCTGTGTGACATCACAGAGCAGGCTGTGATGGTCATGGTGTGTGCAGTGACGTTACAGAGCAGGGTGTGAGGTGATAGTGTGTGCAGTGACATTACAGAGTGGCAGTATGGCATCACAGAGAGGGTTGTGTGACATCACTGATGGACTAGTGACATCGCAGAGGTGGCTGTGACATCATAGAGTAGGGTGTAAGGCCATAGAGCAGACTGTACCATCATGGAGGGTGGCTCTGTGACATCAGACTGGGTTGTGACATCACTGGATGTCTGAGTAACATCACAGAACCGGCTGTGACATCACAGAAGAGACCGTGACATCCAGGGGTGATTTGTGACCTCAGACTGCAGCTGTGTGACAGCCCAGAGTGATATCCCAGCATTGGCTCTGTGACATCACATGGGGCATTTGTTTCATCCCATCCTGGGCTTTAACATCACAGGGCCTGTGTGACATCATAGGTGGTTCTGTGGAATCGCAGATGGCTCTGTGACATCACAGGGGCTGTGTGAGGTCACTGGGGAGGTCCCTCTGCCCTGGCCCCCTCACAGTTCCCCCAGAGCAGTCCAACCCTGCTCGTGCACAGTGGGGTCCCCTGTCCCCCGGGTCCCCTGGGCCCCACAGCCTCCCCAGAGGATGTTCCACGAGATGGAGCCCAGAGCCTGACACGGGGCATGGGGCTGGGGGCCCTGGGGGTGGCACAGGGGACAGGGACCCCTGGCAGCATCCCTGTGTCCCCAGGGCCAGAGCCTGGGCCAGGGCTCCTTCATCCTCTTACAAACGAGGGGCTGAGAGCGCTGAAAAAATCCCCAGCAGGGGATCAGCAAAAACCAGATTGAATATTAAGGGAGAGCAGCACAGAATTCCTTGGCAAGAGTCACTCTGATCCTGACTGGGCACTCTAGGCACACCAAAGAAACAAAGCAAGAAAAAACCCAAACAAAATCCAGTCAAAGAAGAAATGAACCAAAACCAGGACTTGACTGATACCTTAGACTTCAGCATTTAGCAAAAGCACTTTACAGTATTTAACCTTACTTGTAACCTAGCACTTAATGATGTAGCTCTGCAATAAAACTTAACAATATTCAACTTAGCTTATAACTTATATTAAATGTAACAACTTAGCAAAAGAACAACTCTTAGCAGCAGTGAACTCAGCTTACAGCTTGTGACTCACCATCACTTGCAGGCCTGACTGGCTCAGCTCTCCAAGGCACTCCAAGCCCTCAGAGAGCAGCATTTGTGCCACATTTCCCCAGCACAGGCACTCCTGTGTGCACACAGACACCAAGAGTCAGTGCAAGGCACCTGTGAGCAATTCCCCTGAGGGCAGGGAATGCTCCCTGAGGATGTTTTGGCATCTCCCCAGCGGGCAAAGGGCTGAGCCTGGAGGAGTGGGGGGATCGGCCCAGGCTCCGTCCTTGTTCAGGATCCCCGAGTGCAGCAAACGGGAGAGTTCCGGCTGGGAGAGGCCCCACTGCGAGGGAGTGGCTGGCCCAGGAGAGCTGCAAGGGCTCCTTTTGGAGCTAATTTGCTTGCAGGGGCCCCAAGAGAGGGGCTTCAGTCCCAGCCATGGTTCATCCTGGCCGCACTTGGCACCAGCAGCTTTCTTTGGCAGGGTGAGAACAGGGATGTTGTGCCACGCAGGGAACAGAAACAGCTGCCAGGGCTGCTGCTAAAGGAACCAGGAGCTGGTTGGGCAGCAGCAGTGCCTGGAGCAGACAGTGTTTTGTGAGGAGCTGAGCCCAGGGGCTGTTGGCCAAGGCCGAGGCCCAGGAGCATTTCTCAGCTGGCAGGCGGCCTGAGAAGGAGGGGGGAATGCAGCAGCACAGGGCCCATGGAACCAAGGGACCATTGTGACACCGTGGCGCCCTGATAGACCAAGGGCCCTGGTGACACTGTGGGGCCCTGTGAGAACAAGGGACATTGGGACATTGTCACACCCCATGGAACCAAAGGTCCACTGTGACATTGCAAGGCCTCATGGAACCATGGAACCTTGAAAGACCATTGAGACACTTCACAACCTCATGGAACCAAGGGGCTGTTGTGGCACTGAGGAGACTCATGGAATCATGGAGACCATTGTGACACCACGAGGCCCCATGGAGTAAGCAAGTTATTGTGACGCTGTGGGGCACCATGGAACCAAGGAGACCATTGTGACACTGTGGGGCACCATGAAACCAAGAGGCTTTTTGTGACTCCTGCAGGGCTGCATGGAACCAAGGGGCCATTGTGACATTGCCAGGCCTTCTGTCATCAGTGGTGCATTGTGACACTAAGAAACCAAGGGGGACCATTGTGACACTGCAGGGCTTCATGGAACCAAAGCTCCAGGGTGACACAGAGAGGCCGCCATCAATGCTCCATTGTGACACCGTGAGCCAACGGAGACCATTGTGACACCATTAAACCCTCATGGTCCAAAGGCCCATTGTGACATTGCAGGGCTCAATGAACAGAGGAGCGACATGACATTGTGAGGCCTGTGGAACCATTAGAGACCATTGTGGCACTTCAAGGCCTCATGGAATCCTTGGGGCCTTTGTGACACCGGGACCTTCAGGAAGCTGGGAGCCATTGTAGAAACTGTGGGACCCCACGGAACCATGGCAGCCTTCAGGACACCTCAGGGCCCCATAAAACCAAGGGGACACAGAACAGGTCTGGCTGGTTTGGCCTCCTGTGGGCCACCTGACTGGTCCAGCTGACCTTGGCATGTTGAGGGTCTCTTCATCTGCTGCTGAAACACTGGGGCTCCGTATTTCCTTCCTGTGGTAAAGAACTGTCCTTCTCCTCCAGGCCATGACCAGAACTGGGATTTCAAAACCAAATTTCTCTATCCAGGCATTGTTCCCATAGCAATATTGCCAGGACAAGTCTGTCTGCCTGTGCTTTCACAAGGGTCACCTCTCATCTGTGCCCAAAACCCTGGGGAAGGCTCTGTGCTTTCCTTCCTATGGAAGAGAACTGTCCTTCCTGGCCAGGTTCCCGTGTTCCAATTTTGGGTCCACTCCAACACTGCCTATTGGGACAGACTGGAGGAGATTGTTGGCTTGGATCATTTCATGTGTGGGGGGAAGGGGCAGGTCCAGCTTTGCCCTGCCCGGTGAGCCCAGCCCTGCCCTGCCCTGGAACCCCAACCCCAGAGCTCCATCCCAGCCCCCGCAGTGTCTGCCAGCCCCTGGCACAGCACAGGCAATGCTCCACAGCCACCTCTGCAGCCCCCAGCCCAGCTCCTGAGGGACCAAATGACCCCAGTCCCACCTGGGGAGGGGCCCAGGAAGACCAAGGGGTATTTAAGTCTGACCACAAGGCAAGCACACATCTTGACCTCCCTCCTCTTGCAATTTCCATCTGAACAACACTGGAATCCAGGTGGGGTGCTTTCTGTATCTTATATGTCTTTTCTTTCTTTCTGTGTCTATTTCTCCTATTTCTTTTTCTCTGCAAATTTTGATTAACTTAAAATGGAATGGGCATAGAGATTCTGAAGTTGAATGGGCCAGGTTAATGCTTTGAGAAGTGTGTTTTGCTGATTGAATGTTATAATGTACCTTTTGCCAAAGTTTCTGATTTTCTAAATTTACCAATAAAATCTGGTCAGTTGTTTTGAGCTCCTGAGGATCTCTGTAGGTATTTCTCCAGTACATCCAACTCAGAGGACACCAATAATTGTAATTCCTTTAAATGTCTCATGGAAAGAATTGTTTGGGGCATGGGAGGCGGGCTTTGTGTGTCCTGTTTGGCACAGCCCAGGCAGGGCTTTCCCAGCCCCATTCCACACTCCATTTGCCAGCTGCAGCCCCTGGTGCCTCTGAGTGCTGCTTGCCCAGCCCCGGGACGCCTCCTTGTCTGCCCATTCCCCACGGTCTCTGGGCAGGGCTGGCTCAGTGGGGGCTGCTGACATCCTCAGCAACTTGCAGAGGGCTGCTGAATTTTACTGCCCAGAGGCTCGACGGTATTCCAACTGAATGTAACATATTTAAAAAGACAGTGAGAAAACATTTGTGAGGTCCTGCTTAGGTTTTTCTTCCTGTAATACATTGATATGTGCAATCTCCAACTGACACTGTGTCAAAGAACCAGTGTTCTGCCCTACCTGCAACCTGGGGACACTTTCATATGAGTTATGTCCCTCAGTGGGAGCTATTTAGAGTTAAAGGAAGTTTGGACTTTGAATCTGATTTTGAGTTTTTGAGGAGGTTTTGAGCACACTTGGAGGCACTGATGAGTGGGATGCAAAGAGCACCAAAGGCCCAGAGGGTCATTGAAGTCCCTGTGCTGTGTCTGTGCTGTTGAGCTGGGCCGGGCTCCTGGCCTAGAGGCAGCTGCTGGCAAGGGCAGCGGCTGCAGAGACAGCTCTGGGCAGGAGCAGCCCTTGTGCAGAGCCCAGCAGGCTGGGGCACTGCCAGGCCCCTCAGGGACACCAGCAGGGGCACAGACTGAGCTCCCAGGGGCTCAGCACTGGCAGGCTGTGCCATGGCCCAGAGGGGGCTGTGCCACAGCAGCACCTCTGTATGTGTCCTAGAGGCACAGAGCAGCTGGCATGTCAGCAAGGGCTGTGTGACAGCACAGAGTGGGCTGTGAGCTCACAGACTGGGCTCTGACATCACAGAGTTTGTTGTGTGAGGTCATGGGCAGCCCAGCATCATAGAGGGGTCTGTGTGGAAATTGGAGCAGGCTGTGAGGGTGTGTGCAGGACGTTACAGAGCAGGGTGTGAGGTCATAGTGTGTGCAGGACATTACAGAGTGGCAGTATGGCATCACAGAGAGGGTTGTGACATCGCTGATGGACTTGTGACATCGCAGAGGTGGCTGTGACATCACAGAGTAGGGGTAAGGCCATAGAGCAGACTGTACCCATCATGGAGGGTGGCTCTGTGACATCAGACTGGGTTGTGACACCGCTGGATGTCTGAGTAACATCACAGAACTGGCTGTGACATCACAGAAGAGACCGTGACATCCAGGGGTGATTTAGACCTCAGACTGCAGCTGTGTGACAGCCCAGAGTGATATCCCAGCATTGGCTCTGTGACATCACATGGGGATTTGTTTCATCCCATCCTGGGCTTTAACATCACAGGGCCTGTGTGGACATCATAGGTGGTTCTGTGGAATCACAGATGGCTCTGTGACATGACAGGGGCTGTGTGAGGTCACTGGGAGGTCCCTCTGCCCCGGCCCCTCACAGTTCCCCCCAGAGCAGTCCAACCCTGCCAGGCACAGCGGGTCCCTGTCCCCGGGTCCCCTGGCCCCACAGCCTCCCCAGAGGATGTTCCACGAGATGGAGCCCAGAGCCTGACATGGGGCTGGGGGCCAGCCCTGGGGTGGCACAGGGGACAGGACCCCGGCAGCATCCCCTGTGTCCCCAGGGCTGAGCCTGGGCCAGGGCCTTCACCCTCTTACAAACGAGGGGCTGAGAGCGCTGAAAAAAAATCCCCCAGCAAGGAATCAGCAAAAACCAGATTGAATATTAAGGGAGAGCAGCACAGAGTTCCTTGGCAAGAGTCACTCTGCCCTGACTGGGCACCTAGGCACACCAAAGAAACAAAGCAACAAAACCAAACAAAATCCAGTCAAAGAAGAAATGAACCAAAACCAGGACTTGACTGATACCTTAGACTTCAGCATTTAGCAAAAGAACAGCACTTAACAGTATTTAACTTACTTGTAACCTAGGACTTAATGATGTAGCTCTGCAATAAAACTTAACAATATTCAACTTAGCTTATAACTTATATTCAATGTAACAACTTAGCAAAAGAACAACCTAGCAGCATTGAACTCAGCTTACAGCTTGTGACTCACCATCACTTGCAGGCCTGACTGGCTCCAGCTCCATGGCACCCCAAGCCTCAGAGAGCAGCATTTGTGCCACATTTCCCCAGCACAGGCACCCTGTGTGCACAGACACCAAGAGTCAAAAAGGCACCCAGAGCAATTCCCCTGAGGGCAGGGAATGCCCCCTGAGGATGTTTTGGCATCTCCTCAGCGGGCAAAAGGGCTGAGCCTGGAGGAGTGGGGGGATCGGCCCAGGCTCCGCCGTTGTTCAGGATCCCGAGTGCAGCAAACGGGAGAGTTCCTGGCTGGGGAGAGGCCCCACTGCGAGGGAGTGGCTGGCCCAGGAGAGCTGCAGGCCCTTTGAGCGCTTGCTTGCAGGGCCCCAAGAGAGGGGCTTCAGTCCCAGCCATGGTTCATCCTGGCCGCACTTGGCCCCAGCAGCTTTTGGCAGGGTGAGAACAGGGATGTTGTGCCACGCAGGGAATAGAAATAGCTGCCAGGGCTGCTGCTAAAGGAACCAGGAGCTGGTTGGGCAGCAGCAGTGCCTGGGAGCAGACAGTGTTTTTAGGAGGAGCTGAGCCCAGGGGTTGCTGGCCAAGGCCGAGGCCCAGGAGCATTTCCTCAGCTGGCAGGGCGGCCTGAGAAGGGGGGGGGAATGCAGCAGCACAGGGCCCATGGAACCAAGGGACCATTGTGACACCGTGCCCCCTGATAGACCAAGGGGCCATGGTGACACTGTGGGGCCCTGTGAGAACAAGGGACATTGGGACATTGTCACAATCCCATGGAACCAAAGGTCCACTGTGACATTGCAAGGCCTCATGGAACCATGGAACCTTGGAAAGACCATTGAGACACTTCACAACCTCATGGAACCAAGGGGCTGTTGTGGCACTGAGGAGACTCCATGGAATCATGGAGACCATTGTGACACCACGAGGCCCCATGGAATAAGTAAAGCATTGTGACGCTGTGGGGGCACCATGGAACCAAGGAGACCATTGTGACACTGTGGGGCACCATGAAACCAAGAGGCCTTTTTGACCCTGCAGGGCTGCATGGAACCAAGGGGCCATTGTGACATTGCCAGGCCTTCTGTCATCAGTGGTGCATTGTGACACTAAGAAACCAAGGGGACCATTGTGACACTGTAGGGCTTCATGGAACCAAAGTCCAGGGTGACACAGAGAGGCCGCCTCATCAATGCTCCATTGTGACACCGGAGCCAACGGAGACCATTGTGACACTATTAAACCCTCATGGTCCAAAGGCCCATTGCATGTGACATTGCAGGGCCTACGGAACAGAGGAGGACATGACATTGTGAGGCCTGTGGAAGCACAGAGACCATTGTGGCACTTCAAGGCCTCATGGAACTTTGGGGCCTTTAGACACCAAGGGACCTTCAGGAAGTTGGGAGCCATTGTGAAACTGTGGGACCCCATGGAACCAAGGCAGCCTTAGACACCTCAGGGCCCCATAAAACCAAGGGGACACAGAACAGGTCTGGCTGGTTTGGCCTCCCGTGGGCCACCTGACTGGTCCAGCTGACCTTGGCATGTTGAGGGTCTCTTCTCATCTGCTGCTGAAACACTGGGGCTCTGTGCTTTCCTTCCTGTGGTAAAGAACTGTCCTTCTCCTCCAGGCCATGACCAGAACTGATTTCAAAACCAAATTCCTTCTATCCAGGCATTGTTCATAGCAACATTGCCAGGACAAGTCTGTCTGCCTGTGCTTCTGCCAAGGGTCACCTCTCTCATCTGTGCCCAAAACCCTGGGGGAAGGCTCTGTGCTTTCCTTCCTATGGAAGAGAACTGTCCCTTCCTGGCCAGTTCCCGTGTCTCCAAATTTGGGTCCACCTCCAACACTGCCTATTGGGACAGACTGGAGGAGATTGTTGGCTTGGATCATTTCATGTGTGGGGGGGAGGAAGGGCAGGTCCAGCTTTTGCCCCTGCCCGTGAGCCCAGCCCTGCCTCCTGCCCTGAACCCCAATGCCCCCAGAGCCTCCATCCCAGCCCCCGCAGTGTCTGCCAGCCCCTGGCACAGCACAGGCAATGCTCCACAGCCACCTCTGCAGCCCCCAGCCCAGCTCCTGAGGGACCAAATGACCCCAGTCCCCACCTGGGGGAAGGGCCCAGGAAGACCAAGGGGTATTTAAGTCTGACCACAAGGCAAGTACACATCTTGACCCCCCCCTCTTGCAATTTCCATCTGAACAACACTGGAATCCAGGTGGGGTTTTCTGTATCTTATATGTCTTTTCTTTCTTTCTGTGTCTACTTTCCTATTTCTTTTTCTCTGCAAATTTTGATTACCTTAAAATGGAATGGGCATAGAGATTTGGAAGTTGAATGGGCCAAAGTTAATGCTTTGAGAAGTGTGTTTTGCTGATTGAATGTTACAATGTACCTTTTTGCCAAAGTTTTTCTGATTTTCTAAATTTACCAATAAAATCTGGTCAGTTGTTTTGAGTCCTGAGGATCTCTGGTAGCTATTTCTCCAGTACATCCAACTCAGAGGACACCAATAATTGTAATTTTAAAATGTCTCATGGAAAGAATTGTTTGGGGCATGGGAGTCCAGGGCTTGTGTGTCCTGCTTGGCACAGCCCAGGCAGGGCTTTCCCCAGCCCCATTCCACACTCCATTTCCCAGCTGCAGCCCCTGGTGCCTCTGAGTGCTGCTTGCCCAGCCCTGGGCCTTCTCCTTGTCTGCCCATTCCCCACGGTCCTGGGCAGAGCTGGCCTCAGTGGGGCTGCTGACATCCTCAGCAACTTGCAGAGGCTGCTGCTGAATTCTACTGCTCCAGAGGCTCGACGTATTCCAAACTGAATGTAACATATTTAAAAGACAGTGAGAAAACATTTGTGAGGTCCTGCTTAGGTTTTTTCTTCCTGTAATACATTGATATGTGCACTCCAACTGACACTCGTGTCAAAGTACCAGTGTTCTGTCTTACCTGCAACCTGGGGACACTTTCATATGATTTATGTCCCTCAGTGGTTTATTTAGAGTTAAAGGATTTTGACTTTGAATCTGATTTTGAGTTTTGAGGAGGTTTGGAGCACACCTGAGGCACTGATGAGTGTGATGCAAAGAGCACCAAAGGCCCAGAGGGTCATTGAAGTCCCTGTGCTGTGTCTGTGCTGCTGAGCTGGGCCGGGCTCCTGGCCCAGAGGCAGCTGCTGGCAAGGGCAGCTGCAGAGAGACAGCTCTGGGCAGGAGCAGCCCTGTGCAGAGCCCAGCAGGCTGGGGCACTGCCAGGCCCCTCAGGGACACCAGCAGGGCACAGACTGAGCTCCCAGGGGCTCAGCACTGGCAGGGCTGTGCGGCGGCCCAGAGGGGGGCTGTGTCACAGCAGCACCTCTGTGGCTGTGTCCTAGAGGCACAGGAGCAGCTGGGATGTCAGCAAGGGCTGTGTGACAGCACAGAGTGGCTGTGAGCTCACAGACTGGGCTCTGACATCACAGAGTTTGTTGTGTGAGGTCATGGAGCAGCTCCAGCATCATAGAGGGGTCTGTGTGAAATCACAGAGCAGGCTGTGAGGTCATGGGGTGCAGTGACGCACAGAGCAGGGGTGTGAGGTCACAGTGTGCAGTGACATTACAGAGTGGCAGTATGGCATCACAGAGGGTTGTGTGACATCGCTGATGGACTTGTGACATCGCAGAGGTGGCTGTGACATCATAGAGTAGGGGTGTAAGGGGCCATAGAGCAGACTGTACCATCATGGAGGGTGGCTCTGTGACATCAGACTGGGTTGTGACATCGCTGGATGTCTGAGTAACATGACAGAACTGGCTGTGACATCACAGAAGAGACCGTGACATCCAGGGGTGATTTAGACCTCAGACTGCAGCTGTGTGATAGCCCAGAGTGATATCCCAGCATTGGCTCTGTGGGACATCACATGGGGATTTGTTTCATCCCATCCTGGGCTTTAACATCACAGGGCCTGTGTGACATCATAGGTGGTTCTGTGGAATCACAGATGGCTCTCCCCAGGACATGACAGGGCTGTGTGAGGTCACTGGGAGGTCCTCTGCCCCGGCCCCCCCACAGTTCCCCCAGAGCAGTCCAACCCTGCCTGTGCACAGCGGGGTCCCCTGTCCCCCGGGTCCCCCTGGCCCCACAGCCTCCCCAGAGGATGTTCCACGAGATCGAGCCCAGAGCCTGACACGGGGCCGGGGGGCGGGGCCCTGGGGTGGTACAGGGGGACAGGGACCCCGGCAGCATCCCCTGTCCCCAGGGCCAGAGCCTGGGCCAGGGCCTTCACCCTCTTACAAACGAGGGGCTGAGAGCGCTGAAAAATCCCCCAGCAAGGAATCAGCAAAACCAGATTGAATATTAAGGAGAGCACAGAGTTCCTTGGCAAGAGTCAATCTGCTCCTGACTGGGCACTCTAGGCACACCAAAGAAACAAAGCAACAAAAAAAACCAAACAAAATCCAGTCAAAGAAGAAATGAACCAAAACCAGGACTTGACGATACCTTAGACTTCAGCATTTAGCAAAAGAAGAACAGCACTTAACAGTATTGAACCTTACTTTGTAACCTAGGACTTAATGATGTAGCTCTTGCAATAAAACTTAACAATATTCAACTTAGCTTATAACTTCTATTCAATGTAACAACTTAGCAAAAAGAACAACTCTTAGCAGCATTGAACTCAGCTTACAGCTTGTGACTCACCATCACCTGCAGGCCTGACTGGCTCAGCTGCCCAAGGCACTCCAAGCCCTCAGAGAGCAGCATTTGTGCCACATTTCCCAGCACAGGCACTCCTGTGTGCACACAGACACCAAGAGTGTAAGGCACCTGTGAGCATTCCCTGAGGGCAGGGAATGCCCTGAGGATGCCGGCATCTCCCCAGCGGGCAAAGGGCTGAACCTGGAGGAGTGGGGATCGGCCCAGGCCCCCTGCTGTTGTTCAGGATCCTCGCAGCAACGGGGAGAGTTCCCGGCTGGGAGAGGCCCTCCCACTGAGGGAGTGGCTGGCCCAGGAGAGCCGTAAGGGCCTTTTGAGCGCTAAGCCAGGCAGGCCCCAGAGAGGGGCTTCAGTCCCAGCCATGGTTCATCCTACGCACTCCTGGCCCCAGCAGCTTTCTTTTGGCAGGGGTGGGGAGAACAGGGATGTACAGCCAATGCAGGGAACAGGAAACAGCTGCTGGGGGCTGCTGCTAAAGGAACCAGGGGCTGGTTGGGCAGCAGCAGTGCCTGGAGCAGACAGTGTTTGTGAGGAGCGAGCCAGGGGTTAACAAGGCCGGAGGCAGAGGCCGGTCATCAATGCTCCATTGTGACACCGTGGAGCCAACAGAGAGCATTGTGACACCACAAACCCTCATGCAGTCCAAAGGCCCATTGTGACATTGCAGGCCTACGAACAGAGGAAAGACCATTGAGACACTTCACAACCTCATGGAACCAAGGGGCTGTTGTGGCACTGAGGAGACTCATGGAATCATGGAGACCATTGTGACACTACGAGGCCCCATGGAATAAGCAAAGCATTGTGACGCTGTGGGGCACCATGGAACCAAGGAGACCATTGTGACACTGTGGGGCACCATGAAACCAAGAGGCCTTTTGTGACCCCTGCAGGGCTGCATGGAACCAAGGGGCCATTGTGACATTGCCAGGCCTTCTGTCATCAGTGGTGCATTGTGACACTAAGAAACCAAGGGGACCATTGTGACACTGCAGGGCTTCATGGAACCAAAGCTCCGAAGCACAGAGACCATTGTGGCACTTCAAGGGGACCAGGAAGCTGGGAGCCATTAGAAACTGTGGGTGGAACCAAGGCAGTGTGACATATCAGGGCCCTATAAAACCAAGGGGGACTAGAACAGGTATGTCTGCTTAATAAACGCCCTTTTCACCCTTCTGATGGAGGGTGTATTATCTGTGCAAACACTGGGTCGCTTTCTACTGTGTAAAGAACTGTCCATCTCCAGGCCATGACCAGAACTCCTCCAAATTATCTAAGGCATTGACTCATAAAGATAGAAATAATGGAAATATTTTATCAAAGGAGGAAATTACTGTTTTGTCCACATTAGAGCTTTATTGAAAAGACCAAGTGTCCAAACTTTGGATTGTAATGCGCTTGATTTACTGATATGGTGCAAATCACAGGACTTTGAAACTGATACCCGTACTGCCTTCAGTGTCCGGGCATGAAAAAAGTTAGGGAAGAGACTGTGGTAAATAGGTATGATTTGTGCTGATAAAAATTGAAACAATAATCTATATTTTATCATATAATAATTAGTGTTGGGAATGAAAACGATTAAAGTTGTAATGCAAAGAAAGGGAGAGGAGTACTGTCTCTCCTGTGATGTTCAAGGTAGGAAAAGCAAGAGATAACAGTTACTAAAAATTAACGAAGAGGCAAAACCTGGTAGGGTCCCAGGAAATGCTAATTATAAGGTTTATTCTTTTGATATGTAGATCCTGAGTGATATGTTAGTCTTGGCTTACATT
>JALJVW010002259.1:0-22054 GCA_024865655.1 Emberiza elegans
CACCTAAGCAAAAAGCTTTTCCACTATGTCTCAAAGGAGAAACTGTGCCAGTACAGAAATCATCTCCTATCGTGTTCTAGAGGTGAACGGAGCACTGCAGAGCGTTTTGCAAGAAGCAAAAGAAAGTAGTCCAAAACGACTTGCATTCGAATGTTAGCGTGAATAAAATCGCAGGAGAGTGGTAAGGTACTGTTTTCTATCAGTTTGCAAGCTGTGCACACAGTCCCAGTGTAGTTCGGCTTGGTTGTTCGCCTTTCGGAAGGTGCCGCTCTCTCCGGTTCTCGGAGGCGAAGAAGCGGCTTCTTCGCGCAAAGAGCATTGTGCCGGTCGCAGAGCACTGTGCCGGTCGCGGTGGGCTCCGAACCGCGGCTTCTGCCGAAAGAAGCCAAGGACCGGCGCTAAGCTCCGGCGAGTGCCGTACCTTCGTCTTTAGCGTCTCTTGTCGCCTACACCTAAGCAAAAAGCTTTTCCACTATGTCTCGCAAGGAGAAACTGTGCCAGTACAGAAATCATCTCCTATCGTGTTCTAGAGGTGCACGGAGCACTGCAGAGCGTTTTGCAAGAAGCAAAAGAAAGTAGTCCAAAACGACTTGCATTCGAAAGTTAGCGTGAATAAAATCGCAGGAGAGTGGTAAGGTACTGTTTTCTATCAGTTTGCAAGCTGTGCACACAGTCCCAGTGTAGTTCGGCTTGGTTGTTCGCCTTTCGGAAGGTGCCGCTCTCTCCGGTTCTCGGAGGCGAAGAAGCGGCTTCTTCGCGCAAAAGAGCATTGTGCCGGTCGCAGAGCACTGTGCCGGTCGCGGTGGGCTCGAACCGCGGCTTCTGCCGAAAGAAGCCAAGGACCGGCGCTTAGCTCGGGCGAGTGCCGTACCTTCGTCTTTAGCGTCTCTTGTCGCCTACACCTAAGGAAAAAGCTTTTCCACTATGTCTCGCAAGGAGAAACTGTGCCAGTACAGAAATCATCTCCTATCGTGTTCTAGAGGTGCACGGAGCACTGCAGAGCGTTTTGCAAGAAGCAAAAGAAAGTAGTCCAAAACGACTTGCATTCGAATGTTAGCGTGAATAAAATCGCGGGAGAGTGGTAAGGTACTGTTTTCTATCAGTTTGCAAGCTGTGCACACAGTCCCAGTGTAGTTCGGCTTGGTTGTTCGCCTTTCGGAAGGTGCCGCTCTCTCCGGTTCTCGGAGGCGAAGAAGCGGCTTCTTCGCGCAAAGAGCATTGTGCCGGTCGCAGAGCACTGTGCCGGTCGCGGTGGGCTCCGAACCGCGGCTTCTGCCGAAAGAAGCCAAGGACCGGCGCTAAGCTCCGGCGAGTGCCGTACCTTCGTCTTTAGCGTCTCTTGTCGCCTACACCTAAGGAAAAAGCTTTTCCACTATGTCTCAAAGGAGAAACTGTGCCAGTACAGAAATCATCTCCTCTCGTGTTCTAGAGGTGCACGGAGCACTGCAGAGCGTTTTGCAAGAAGCAAAAGAAAGTAGTCCAAAACGACTTGCATTCGAATGTTAGCGTGAATAAAATCGCAGGAGAGTGGTAAGGTACTGTTTTCTATCAGTTTGCAAGCTGTGCACACAGTCCCAGTGTAGTTCGGCTTGGTTGTTCGCCTTTCGGAAGGTGCCGCTCTCTCCGGTTCTCGGAGGCGAAGAAGCGGCTTCTTCGCGCAAAAGAGCATTGTGCCGGTCGCAGAGCACTGTGCCGGTCGCGGTGGGCTCGAACCGCGGCTTCTGCCGAAAGAAGCCAAGGACCGGCGCTTAGCACGGGCGAGTGCCGTACCTTCGTCTTTAGCGTCTCTTGTCGCCTACACTTAAGAAAAAGCTTTTCCACTATGTCTCGCAAGGAGAAACTGTGCCAGTACAGAAATCATCTCCTCTCGTGTTCTAGAGGTGCACGGAGCACTGCAGAGCGTTTTGCAAGAAGCAAAAGAAAGTAGTCCAAAACGACTTGCATTCGAATGTTAGCGTGAATAAAATCGCAGGAGAGTGGTAAGGTACTGTTTTCTATCAGTTTGCAAGCTGTGCACACAGTCCCAGTGTAGTTCGGCTTGGTTGTTCGCCTTTCGGAAGGTGCCGCTCTCTCCGGTTCTCGGAGGCGAAGAAGCGGCTTCTTCGCGCAAAAAGCATTGTGCCGGTCGCAGAGCACTGTGCCGGTCGCGGTGGGCTCCGAACCGCGGCTTCTGCCGAAAGAAGCCAGGACCGGCGCTTAGCTCGGGCGAGTGCCGTACCTTCGTCTTTAGCGTCTCTTGTCGCCTACACTTAAGGAAAAAAGCTTTTCCACTATGTCTCGCAAGGAGAAACTGTGCCAGTACAGAAATCATCTCCTATCGTGTTCTAGAGGTGAACGGAGCACTGCAGAGCGTTTTGCAAGAAGCAAAAGAAAGTAGTCCAAAACGACTTGCATTCGAATGTTAGCGTGAATAAAATCGCAGGAGAGTGGTAAGGTACTGTTTTCTATCAGTTTGCAAGCTGTGCACACAGTCCCAGTGTAGTTCGGCTTGGTTGTTCGCCTTTCGGAAGGTGCCGCTCTCTCCGGTTCTCGGAGGCGAAGAAGCGGCTTCTTCGCGCAAAGAGCATTGTGCCGGTCGCAGAGCACTGTGCCGGTCGCGGTGGGCTCCGAACCGCGGCTTCTGCCGAAAGAAGCCAAGGACCGGCGCTTAGCTCGGGCGAGTGCCGTACCTTCGTCTTTAGCGTCTCTTGTCGCCTACACCTAAGCAAAAAGCTTTTCCACTATGTCTCTCAAAGGAGAAACTGTGCCAGTACAGAAATCATCTCCTCTCGTGTTCTAGAGGTGCACGGAGCACTGCAGAGCGTTTTGCAAGAAGCAAAAGAAAGTAGTCCAAAACGACTTGCATTCGAATGTTAGCGTGAATAAAATCGCAGGAGAGTGGTAAGGTACTGTTTTCTATCAGTTTGCAAGCTGTGCACACAGTCCCAGTGTAGTTCGGCTTGGTTGTTCGCCTTTTCGGAAGGTGCCGCTCTCTCCGGTTCTCGGAGGCGAAGAAGCGGCTTCTTCGCGCAAAGAGCATTGTGCCGGTCGCAGAGCACTGTGCCGGTCGCGGGGTGCTCCGAACCGCGGCTTCTGCCGAAAGAAGCCAAGGACCGGCGCTTAGCTCGGGCGAGTGCCGTACCTTCGTCTTTAGCGTCTCTTGTCGCCTACACTTAAGGAAAAAGCTTTTCCACTATGTCTCGCAAGGAGAAACTGTGCCAGTACAGAAATCATCTCCTATCGTGTTCTAGAGGTGCACGGAGCACTGCAGAGCGTTTTGCAAGAAGCAAAAGAAAGTAGTCCAAAACGACTTGCATTCGAATGTTAGCGTGAATAAAATCGCAGGAGAGTGGTAAGGTACTGTTTTCTATCAGTTTGCAAGCTGTGCACACAGTCCCAGTGTAGTTCGGCTTGGTTGTTCGCCTTTCGGAAGGTGCCGCTCTCTCCGGTTCTCGGAGGCGAAGAAGCTTCTTCTTCGCGCAAAAGCATTGTGCCGGTCGCAGAGCACTGTGCCGGTCGCGGTGGGCTCGAACCGCGGCTTCTGCCGAAAGAAGCCAAGGACCGGCGCTTAGCTCGGGCGAGTGCCGTACCTTCGTCTTTTAGCGTCTCTTGTCGCCTACACCTAAGGAAAAAGCTTTTCCACTATGTCTCCAAAGGAGAAACTGTGCCAGTACAGAAATCATCTCCTCTCGTGTTCTAGAGGTGAACGGAGCACTGCAGAGCGTTTTGCAAGAAGCAAAAGAAAGTAGTCCAAAACGACTTGCATTCGAATGTTAGCGTGAATAAAATCGCAGGAGAGTGGTAAGGTACTGTTTTCTATCAGTTTGCAAGCTGTGCACACAGTCCCAGTGTAGTTCGGCTTGGTTGTTCGCCTTTCGGAAGGTGCCGCTCTCTCCGGTTCTCGGAGGCGAAGAAGCGGCTTCTTCGCGCAAAAGCATTGTGCCCGTCGCAGAGCACTGTGCCGGTCGCGGGGTGCTCCGAACCGCGGCTTCTGCCGAAAGAAGCCAAGGACCGGCGCTTAGCTCGGGCGAGTGCCGTACCTTCGTCTTTAGCGTCTCTTGTCGCCTACACCTAAGCAAAAAGCTTTTCCACTATGTCTCCAAAGGAGAAACTGTGCCAGTACAGAAATCATCTCCTCTCGTGTTCTAGAGGTGCACGGAGCACTGCAGAGCGTTTTGCAAGAAGCAAAAGAAAGTAGTCCAAAACGACTTGCATTCGAATGTTAGCGTGAATAAAATCGCAGGAGAGTGGTAAGGTACTGTTTTCTATCAGTTTGCAAGCTGTGCACACAGTCCCAGTGTAGTTCGGCTTGGTTGTTCGCCTTTCGGAAGGTGCCGCTCTCTCCGGTTCTCGGAGGCGAAGAAGCGGCTTCTTCGCGCAAAGAGCATTGTGCCGGTCGCAGAGCACTGTGCCGGTCGCGGTGGGCTCGAACCGCGGCTTCTGCCGAAAAAGCCAAGGACCGGCGCTTAGCTCGGGCGAGTGCCGTACCTTCGTCTTTAGCGTCTCTTGTCGCCTACACCTAAGCAAAAAGCTTTTCCACTATGTCTCGCAAAGGAGAAACTGTGCCAGTACAGAAATCATCTCCTATCGTGTTCTAGAGGTGCACGGAGCACTGCAGAGCGTTTTGCAAGAAGCAAAAGAAAGTAGTCCAAAACGACTTGCATTCGAATGTTAGCGTGAATAAAATCGCAGGAGAGTGGTAAGGTACTGTTTTCTATCAGTTTGCAAGCTGTGCACACAGTCCCAGTGTAGTTCGGCTTGGTTGTTCGCCTTTCGGAAGGTGCCGCTCTCTCCGGTTCTCGGAGGCGAAGAAGCGGCTTCTTCGCGCAAAAAAGCATTGTGCCGGTCGCAGAGCACTGTGCCGGTCGCGGGGGCTCCGAACCGCGGCTTCTGCCGAAAGAAGCCAAGGACCGGCGCTTAGCTCGGGCGAGTGCCGTACCTTCGTCTTTAGCGTCTCTCTTGTCGCCTACACTTAAGGAAAAAGCTTTTCCACTATGTCTCGCAAGGAGAAACTGTGCCAGTACAGAAATCATCTCTATCGTGTTCTAGAGGTGAACGGAGCACTGCAGAGCGTTTTGCAAGAAGCAAAAGAAAGTAGTCCAAAACGACTTGCATTCGAATGTTAGCGTGAATAAAATCGCAGGAGAGTGGTAAGGTACTGTTTTCTATCAGTTTGCAAGCTGTGCACACAGTCCCAGTGTAGTTCGGCTTGGTTGTTCGCCTTTCGGAAGGTGCCGCTCTCTCCGGTTCTCGGAGGCGAAGAAGCGGCTTCTTCGCGCAAAAGAGCATTGTGCCGGTCGCAGAGCACTGTGCCGGTCGCGGGGGGCTCGAACCGCGGCTTCTGCCGAAAGAAGCCAAGGACCGGCGCTTAGCTCGGGCGAGTGCCGTACCTTCGTCTTTAGCGTCTCTTGTCGCCTACACCTAAGGAAAAAGCTTTTCCACTATGTCTCGCAAGGAGAAACTGTGCCAGTACAGAAATCATCTCCTATCGTGTTCTAGAGGTGCACGGAGCACTGCAGAGCGTTTTGCAAGAAGCAAAAGAAAGTAGTCCAAAACGACTTGCATTCGAATGTTAGCGTGAATAAAATCGCAGGAGAGTGGTAAGGTACTGTTTTCTATCAGTTTGCAAGCTGTGCACACAGTCCCAGTGTAGTTCGGCTTGGTTGTTCGCCTTTCGGAAGGTGCCGCTCTCTCCGGTTCTCGGAGGCGAAGAAGCGGCTTCTTCGCGCATAAAGAGCATTGTGCCGGTCGCAGAGCACTGTGCCGGTCGCGGTGGGCTCGAACCGCGGCTTCTGCCGAAAGAAGCCAAGGACCGGCGCTTAGCTCGGGCGAGTGCCGTACCTTCGTCTTTAGCGTCTCTTGTCGCCTACACTTAAGAAAAAGCTTTTCCACTATGTCTCGCAAAGGAGAAACTGTGCCAGTACAGAAATCATCTCCTATCGTGTTCTAGAGGTGCACGGAGCACTGCAGAGCGTTTTGCAAGAAGCAAAAGAAAGTAGTCCAAAACGACTTGCATTCGAATGTTAGCGTGAATAAAATCGCAGGAGAGTGGTAAGGTACTGTTTTCTATCAGTTTGCAAGCTGTGCACACAGTCCCAGTGTAGTTCGGCTTGGTTGTTCGCCTTTCGGAAGGTGCCGCTCTCTCCGGTTCTCGGAGGCGAAGAAGCGGCTTCTTCGCGCAAAAAGCATTGTGCCGGTCGCAGAGCACTGTGCCGGTCGCGGTGGGCTCGAACCGCGGCTTCTGCCGAAAGAAGCCAAGGACCGGCGCTTAGCTCGGGCGAGTGCCGTACCTTCGTCTTTTAGCGTCTCTTGTCGCCTACACTTAAGGAAAAAGCTTTTCCACTATGTCTCGCAAGGAGAAACTGTGCCAGTACAGAAATCATCTCCTATCGTGTTCTAGAGGTGCACGGAGCACTGCAGAGCGTTTTGCAAGAAGCAAAAGAAAGTAGTCCAAAACGACTTGCATTCGAATGTTAGCGTGAATAAAATCGCAGGAGAGTGGTAAGGTACTGTTTTCTATCAGTTTGCAAGCTGTGCACACAGTCCCAGTGTAGTTCGGCTTGGTTGTTCGCCTTTCGGAAGGTGCCGCTCTCTCCGGTTCTCGGAGGCGAAGAAGCGGCTTCTTCGCGCAAAGAGCATTGTGCCGGTCGCAGAGCACTGTGCCGGTCGCGGTGGGCTCCGAACCGCGGCTTCTGCCGAGAGAAGCCAAGGACCGGCGCTAAGCTCCGGCGAGTGCCGTACCTTCGTCTTTAGCGTCTCTTGTCGCCTACACCTAAGCAAAAAGCTTTTCCACTATGTCTCGCAAGGAGAAACTGTGCCAGTACAGAAATCATCTCCTATCGTGTTCTAGAGGTGCACGGAGCACTGCAGAGCGTTTTGCAAGAAGCAAAAGAAAGTAGTCCAAAACGACTTGCATTCGAATGTTAGCGTGAATAAAATCGCAGGAGAGTGGTAAGGTACTGTTTTCTATCAGTTTGCAAGCTGTGCACACAGTCCCAGTGTAGTTCGGCTTGGTTGTTCGCCTTTCGGAAGGTGCCGCTCTCTCCGGTTCTCGGAGGCGAAGAAGCGGCTTCTTCGCGCAAAAGCATTGTGCCGGTCGCAGAGCACTGTGCGGTCGCGGTGGGCTCGAACCGCGGCTTCTGCCGAAAGAAGCCAAGGACCGGCGCTTAGCTCCGGGCGAGTGCCGTACCTTCGTCTTTAGCGTCTCTTGTCGCCTACACCTAAGGAAAAAGCTTTTCCACTATGTCTCGCAAGGAGAAACTGTGCCAGTACAGAAATCATCTCCTATCGTGTTCTAGAGGTGCACGGAGCACTGCAGAGCGTTTTGCAAGAAGCAAAAGAAAGTAGTCCAAAACGACTTGCATTCGAATGTTAGCGTGAATAAAATCGCAGGAGAGTGGTAAGGTACTGTTTTCTATCAGTTTGCAAGCTGTGCACACAGTCCCAGTGTAGTTCGGCTTGGTTGTTCGCCTTTCGGAAGGTGCCGCTCTCTCCGGTTCTCGGAGGCGAAGAAGCGGCTTCTTCGCGCAAAAGCATTGTGCCGGTCGCAGAGCACTGTGCCGGTCGCGGTGGGCTCGAACCGCGGCTTCTGCCGAAAGAAGCCAAGGACCGGCGCTTAGCTCGGGCGAGTGCCGTACCTTCGTCTTTAGCGTCTCTTGTCGCCTACACTTAAGGAAAAAGCTTTTCCACTATGTCTCGCAAGGAGAAACTGTGCCAGTACAGAAATCATCTCCTATCGTGTTCTAGAGGTGAACGGAGCACTGCAGAGCGTTTTGCAAGAAGCAAAAGAAAGTAGTCCAAAACGACTTGCATTCGAATGTTAGCGTGAATAAAATCGCAGGAGAGTGGTAAGGTACTGTTTTCTATCAGTTTGCAAGCTGTGCACACAGTCCCAGTGTAGTTCGGCTTGGTTGTTCGCCTTTCGGAAGGTGCCGCTCTCTCCGGTTCTCGGGCGAAGAAGCGGCTTCTTCGCGCAAAAGCATTGTGCCGGTCGCAGAGCACTGTGCCGGTCGCGGTGGGCTCGAACCGCGGCTTCTGCCGAAAGAAGCCAAGGACCGGCGCTTAGCTCGGGCGAGTGCCGTACCTTCGTCTTTAGCGTCTCTTGTCGCCTACACCTAAGCAAAAAGCTTTTCCACTATGTCTCGCAAAGGAGAAACTGTGCCAGTACAGAAATCATCTCCTATCGTGTTCTAGAGGTGCACGGAGCACTGCAGAGCGTTTTGCAAGAAGCAAAAGAAAGTAGTCCAAAACGACTTGCATTCGAATGTTAGCGTGAATAAAATCGCAGGAGAGTGGTAAGGTACTGTTTTCTATCAGTTTGCAAGCTGTGCACACAGTCCCAGTGTAGTTCGGCTTGGTTGTTCGCCTTTCGGAAGGTGCCGCTCTCTCCGGTTCTCGGAGGCGAAGAAGCGGCTTCTTCGCGCAAAGAGCATTGTGCCGGTCGCAGAGCACTGTGCCGGTCGCGGTGGGCTCGAACCGCGGCTTCTGCCGAAAGAAGCCAAGGACCGGCGCTTAGCTCGGGCGAGTGTGCCGTACCTTCGTCTTTTAGCGTCTCTTGTCGCCTACACTTAAGCAAAAAGCTTTTCCACTATGTCTCCAAAGGAGAAACTGTGCCAGTACAGAAATCATCTCCTATCGTGTTCTAGAGGTGCACGGAGCACTGCAGAGCGTTTTGCAAGAAGCAAAAGAAAGTAGTCCAAAACGACTTGCATTCGAATGTTAGCGTGAATAAAATCGCAGGAGAGTGGTAAGGTACTGTTTTCTATCAGTTTGCAAGCTGTGCACACAGTCCCAGTGTAGTTCGGCTTGGTTGTTCGCCTTTCGGAAGGTGCCGCTCTCTCCGGTTCTCGGAGGCGAAGAAGCGGCTTCTTCGCGCAAAAAAGCATTGTGCCGGTCGCAGAGCACTGTGCCGGTCGCGGTGGGCTCGAACCGCGGCTTCTGCCGAAAGAAGCCAAGGACCGGCGCTAAGCTCCGGCGAGTGCCGTACCTTCGTCTTTAGCGTCTCTTGTCGCCTACACCTAAGCAAAAAGCTTTTCCACTATGTCTCGCAAGGAGAAACTGTGCCAGTACAGAAATCATCTCCTATCGTGTTCTAGAGGTGCACGGAGCACTGCAGAGCGTTTTGCAAGAAGCAAAAGAAAGTAGTCCAAAACGACTTGCATTTGAATGTTAGCGTGAATAAAATCGCAGGAGAGTGGTAAGGTACTGTTTTCTATCAGTTTGCAAGCTGTGCACACAGTCCCAGTGTAGTTCGGCTTGGTTGTTCGCCTTTCGGAAGGTGCCGCTCTCTCCGGTTCTCGGAGGCGAAGAAGCGGCTTCTTCGCGCAAAGAGCATTGTGCCGGTCGCAGAGCACTGTGCCGGTCGCGGTGGGCTCGAACCGCGGCTTCTGCCGAAAGAAGCCAAGGACCGGCGCTTAGCTCGGGCGAGTGCCGTACCTTCGTCTTTAGCGTCTCTTGTCGCCTACACCTAAGGAAAAAGCTTTTCCACTATGTCTCGCAAGGAGAAACTGTGCCAGTACAGAAATCATCTCCTATCGTGTTCTAGAGGTGCACGGAGCACTGCAGAGCGTTTTGCAAGAAGCAAAAGAAAGTAGTCCAAAACGACTTGCATTCGAATGTTAGCGTGAATAAAATCGCAGGAGAGTGGTAAGGTACTGTTTTCTATCAGTTTGCAAGCTGTGCACACAGTCCCAGTGTAGTTCGGCTTGGTTGTTCGCCTTTCGGAAGGTGCCGCTCTCTCCGGTTCTCGGAGGCGAAGAAGCGGCTTCTTCGCGCAAAAAGAGCATTGTGCCGGTCGCAGAGCACTGTGCCGGTCGCGGGGGGCTCCGAACCGCGGCTTCTGCCGAAAGAAGCCAAGGACCGGCGCTTAGCTCGGGCGAGTGCCGTACCTTCGTCTTTAGCGTCTCTTGTCGCCTACACCTAAGCAAAAAGCTTTTCCACTATGTCTCGCAAGGAGAAACTGTGCCAGTACAGAAATCATCTCCTATCGTGTTCTAGAGGTGCACGGAGCACTGCAGAGCGTTTTGCAAGAAGCAAAAGAAAGTAGTCCAAAACGACTTGCATTCGAATGTTAGCGTGAATAAAATCGCAGGAGAGTGGTAAGGTACTGTTTTCTATCAGTTTGCAAGCTGTGCACACAGTCCCAGTGTAGTTCGGCTTGGTTGTTCGCCTTTCGGAAGGTGCCGCTCTCTCCGGTTCTCGGAGGCGAAGAAGCGGCTTCTTCGCGCAAAGAGCATTGTGCCGGTCGCAGAGCACTGTGCACTGTGCGGTCGCGGGGGGCTCGAACCGCGGCTTCTGCCGAAAGAAGCCAAGGACCGGCGCTTAGCTCGGGCGAGTGCCGTACCTTCGTCTTTAGCGTCTCTTGTCGCCTACACCTAAGGAAAAAAGCTTTTCCACTATGTCTCGCAAAGGAGAAACTGTGCCAGTACAGAAATCATCTCCTCTCGTGTTCTAGAGGTGCACGGAGCACTGCAGAGCGTTTTGCAAGAAGCAAAAGAAAGTAGTCCAAAACGACTTGCATTCGAATGTTAGCGTGAATAAAATCGCAGGAGAGTGGTAAGGTACTGTTTTCTATCAGTTTGCAAGCTGTGCACACAGTCCCAGTGTAGTTCGGCTTGGTTGTTCGCCTTTCGGAAGGTGCCGCTCTCTCCGGTTCTCGGAGGCGAAGAAGCGGCTTCTTCGCGCAAAAAAGCATTGTGCCGGTCGCAGAGCACTGTGCCGGTCGCGGTGGGCTCGAACCGCGGCTTCTGCCGAAAGAAGCCAAGGACCGGCGCTTAGCTCGGGCGAGTGCCGTACCTTCGTCTTTAGCGTCTCTTGTCGCCTACACTTAAGGAAAAAGCTTTTCCACTATGTCTCGCAAGGAGAAACTGTGCCAGTACAGAAATCATCTCCTATCGTGTTCTAGAGGTGCACGGAGCACTGCAGAGCGTTTTGCAGAAGCAAAAGAAAGTAGTCCAAAACGACTTGCATTCGAATGTTAGCGTGAATAAAATCGCAGGAGAGTGGTAAGGTACTGTTTTCTATCAGTTTGCAAGCTGTGCACACAGTCCCAGTGTAGTTCGGCTTGGTTGTTCGCCTTTCGGAAGGTGCCGCTCTCTCCGGTTCTCGGAGGCGAAGAAGCGGCTTCTTCGCGCAAAAGCATTGTGCCGGTCGCAGAGCACTGTGCCGGTCGCGGGGTGCTCCGAACCGCGGCTTCTGCCGAAAGAAGCCAAGGACCGGCGCTTAGCTCGGGCGAGTGCCGTACCTTCGTCTTTAGCGTCTCTTGTCGCCTACACCTAAGCAAAAAGCTTTTCCACTATGTCTCGCAAAGGAGAAACTGTGCCAGTACAGAAATCATCTCCTCTCGTGTTCTAGAGGTGCACGGAGCACTGCAGAGCGTTTTGCAAGAAGCAAAAGAAAGTAGTCCAAAACGACTTGCATTCGAATGATGTTAGCGTGAATAAAATCGCAGGAGAGTGGTAAGGTACTGTTTTCTATCAGTTTGCAAGCTGTGCACACAGTCCCAGTGTAGTTTGGCTTGGTTGTTCGCCTTTCGGAAGGTGCCGCTCTCTCCGGTTCTCGGAGGCGAAGAAGCGGCTTCTTCGCGCAAAGAGCATTGTGCCGGTCGCAGAGCACTGTGCCGGTGGCGGGGTGCTCCGAACCGCGGCTTCTGCCGAAAGAAGCCAAGGACCGGCGCTTAGCACGGGCGAGTGCCGTACCTTCGTCTTTAGCGTCTCTTGTCGCCTACACTTAAGGAAAAAGCTTTTCCACTATGTCTCGCAAGGAGAAACTGTGCCAGTACAGAAATCATCTCCTCTCGTGTTCTAGAGGTGCACGGAGCACTGCAGAGCGTTTTGCAAGAAGCAAAAGAAAGTAGTCCAAAACGACTTGCATTCGAATGATGTTAGCGTGAATAAAATCGCAGGAGAGTGGTAAGGTACTGTTTTCTATCAGTTTGCAAGCTGTGCACACAGTCCCAGTGTAGTTCGGCTTGGTTGTTCGCCTTTCGGAAGGTGCCGCTCTCTCCGGTTCTCGGAGGCGAAGAAGCGGCTTCTTCGCAAAGAGCATTGTGCCGGTCGCAGAGCACTGTGCCGGTCGCGGTGGGCTCGAACCGCGGCTTCTGCCGAAAGAAGAAGAAAGTTAGCGTGAATAAAAAGGACCGGCGCTTAGCACGGGCGAGTGCCGTACCTTCGTCTTTAGCGTCTCTTGTCGCCTACACTTAAGGAAAAAGCTTTTCCACTATGTCTCGCAAGGAGAAACTGTGCCAGTACAGAAATCATCTCCTCTCGTGTTCTAGAGGTGAACGGAGCACTGCAGAGCGTTTTGCAAGAAGCAAAAGAAAGTAGTCCAAAACGACTTGCATTCGAATGTTAGCGTGAATAAAATCGCAGGAGAGTGGTAAGGTACTGTTTTCTATCAGTTTGCAAGCTGTGCACACAGTCCCAGTGTAGTTCGGCTTGGTTGTTCGCCTTTCGGAAGGTGCCGCTCTCTCCGGTTCTCGGAGGCGAAGAAGCGGCTTCTTCGCGCAAAGAGCATTGTGCCGGTCGCAGAGCACTGTGCCGGTCGCGGTGGGCTCCGAACCGCGGCTTCTGCCGAAAGAAGCCAAGGACCGGCGCTTAGCTCGGGCGAGTGCCGTACCTTCGTCTTTAGCGTCTCTTGTCGCCTACACTTAAGGAAAAAGCTTTTCCACTATGTCTCGCAAGGAGAAACTGTGCCAGTACAGAAATCATCTCCTATCGTGTTCTAGAGGTGAACGGAGCACTGCAGAGCGTTTTGCAAGAAGCAAAAGAAAGTAGTCCAAAACGACTTGCATTCGAATGTTAGCGTGAATAAAATCGCAGGAGAGTGGTAAGGTACTGTTTTCTATCAGTTTGCAAGCTGTGCACACAGTCCCAGTGTAGTTCGGCTTGGTTGTTCGCCTTTCGGAAGGTGCCGCTCTCTCCGGTTCTCGGAGGCGAAGAAGCGGCTTCTTCGCGCAAAGAGCATTGTGCCGGTCGCAGAGCACTGTGCCGGTCGCGGTGGGCTCCGAACCGCGGCTTCTGCCGAAAGAAGCCAAGGACCGGCGCTTAGCTCGGGCGAGTGCCGTACCTTCGTCTTTAGCGTCTCTTGTCGCCTACACCTAAGCAAAAAGCTTTTCCACTATGTCTCGCAAGGAGAAACTGTGCCAGTACAGAAATCATCTCCTATCGTGTTCTAGAGGTGAACGGAGCACTGCAGAGCGTTTTGCAAGAAGCAAAAAGAAAGTAGTCCAAAACGACTTGCATTCGAATGTTAGCGTGAATAAAATCGCAGGAGAGTGGTAAGGTACTGTTTTCTATCAGTTTGCAAGCTGTGCACACAGTCCCAGTGTAGTTCGGCTTGGTTGTTCGCCTTTCGGAAGGTGCCGCTCTCCGGTTCTCGGAGGCGAAGAAGCGGCTTCTTCGCGCAAAGAGCATTGTGCCGGTCGCAGAGCACTGTGCCGGTCGCGGTGGGCTCGAACCGCGGCTTCTGCCGAAAGAAGCCAAGGACCGGCGCTTAGCTCTCGGGCGAGTGCCGTACCTTCGTCTTTAGCGTCTCTTGTCGCCTACACTTAAGGAAAAAGCTTTTCCACTATGTCTCGCAAGGAGAAACTGTGCCAGTACAGAAATCATCTCCTATCGTGTTCTAGAGGTGCACGGAGCACTGCAGAGCGTTTTGCAAGAAGCAAAAGAAAGTAGTCCAAAACGACTTGCATTCGAATGATGTTAGCGTGAATAAAATCGCAGGAGAGTGGTAAGGTACTGTTTTCTATCAGTTTGCAAGCTGTGCACACAGTCCCAGTGTAGTTCGGCTTGGTTGTTCGCCTTTCGGAAGGTGCCGCTCTCTCCGGTTCTCGGAGGCGAAGAAGCGGCTTCTTCGCGCAAAGAGCATTGTGCCGGTCGCAGAGCACTGTGCCGGTCGCGGGTGCTCGAACCGCGGCTTCTGCCGAAAGAAGCCAAGGACCGGCGCTTAGCTCGGGCGAGTGCCGTACCTTCGTCTTTAGCGTCTCTTGTCGCCTACACCTAAGGAAAAAGCTTTTCCACTATGTCTCCAAAGGAGAAACTGTGCCAGTACAGAAATCATCTCTCTATCGTGTTCTAGAGGTGCACGGAGCACTGCAGAGCGTTTTGCAAGAAGCAAAAGAAAGTAGTCCAAAACGACTTGCATTCGAAATGTTAGCGTGAATAAAATCGCAGGAGAGTGGTAAGGTACTGTTTTCTATCAGTTTGCAAGCTGTGCACACAGTCCCAGTGTAGTTCGGCTTGGTTGTTCGCCTTTCGGAAGGTGCGCTCTCTCCGGTTCTCGGAGGCGAAGAAGCGGCTTCTTCGCGCAAAGAGCATTGTGCCGGTCGCAGAGCACTGTGCCGGTCGCGGTGGGCTCGAACCGCGGCTTCTGCCGAAAGAAGCCAAGGACCGGCGCTTAGCTCGGGCGAGTGCCGTACCTTCGTCTTTAGCGTCTCTTGTCGCCTACACTTAAGGAAAAAGCTTTTCCACTATGTCTCCAAAGGAGAAACTGTGCCAGTACAGAAATCATCTCCTATCGTGTTCTAGAGGTGCACGGAGCACTGCAGAGCGTTTGCAAGAAAGAAGCAAAAGAAAGTAGTCCAAAACGACTTGCATTCGAATGATGTTAGCGTGAATAAAATCGCAGGAGAGTGGTAAGGTACTGTTTTCTATCAGTTTGCAAGCTGTGCACACAGTCCCAGTGTAGTTCGGCTTGGTTGTTCGCCTTTCGGAAGGTGCCGCTCTCTCCGGTTCTCGGAGGCGAAGAAGCGGCTTCTTCGCGCAAAGAGCATTGTGCCGGTCGCAGAGCACTGTGCCGGTCGCGGGGGTGCTCGAACCGCGGCTTCTGCCGAAAGAAGCCAAGGACCGGCGCTTAGCTCGGGCGAGTGCCGTACCTTCGTCTTTAGCGTCTCTTGTCGCCTACACCTAAGCAAAAAGCTTTTCCACTATGTCTCGCAAGGAGAAACTGTGCCAGTACAGAAATCATCTCCTCTCGTGTTCTAGAGGTGCACGGAGCACTGCAGAGCGTTTTGCAAGAAGCAAAAAAAGTAGTCCAAAACGACTTGCATTTGAATGTGTCAAAACGACTTGCATTTGAATGTGTAGCGTGAATAAAATCGCAGGAGAGTGGTAAGGTACTGTTTTCTATCAGTTTGCAAGCTGTGCACACAGTCCCAGTGTAGTTCGGCTTGGTTGTTCGCCTTTCGGAAGGTGCCGCTCTCTCCGGTTCTCGGAGGCGAAGAAGCGGCTTCTTCGCGCAAAGAGCATTGTGCCGGTCGCAGAGCACTGTGCCGGGCGGTGGGCTCCGAACCGCGGCTTCTGCCGAAAGAAGCCAAGGACCGGCGCTTAGCTCGGGCGAGTGCCGTACCTTCGTCTTTAGCGTCTCTTGTCGCCTACACTTAAGGAAAAAGCTTTTCCACTATGTCTCGCAAGGAGAAACTGTGCCAGTACAGAAATCATCTCCTATCGTGTTCTAGAGGTGAACGGAGCACTGCAGAGCGTTTTGCAAGAAGCAAAAGAAAGTAGTCCAAAACGACTTGCATTCGAATGTTAGCGTGAATAAAATCGCAGGAGAGTGGTAAGGTACTGTTTTCTATCAGTTTGCAAGCTGTGCACACAGTCCCAGTGTAGTTCGGCTTGGTTGTTCGCCTTTCGGAAGGTGCCGCTCTCTCCGGTTCTCGGAGGCGAAGAAGCGGCTTCTTCGCGCAAAGAGCATTGTGCCGGTCGCAGAGCACTGTGCCGGTCGCGGTGGGCTCCGAACCGCGGCTTCTGCCGAAAGAAGCCAAGGACCGGCGCTTAGCTCGGGCGAGTGCCGTACCTTCGTCTTTAGCGTCTCTTGTCGCCTACACCTAAGCAAAAAGCTTTTCCACTATGTCTCCAAAGGAGAAACTGTGCCAGTACAGAAATCATCTCCTCTCGTGTTCTAGAGGTGCACGGAGCACTGCAGAGCGTTTTGCAAGAAGCAAAAGAAAGTAGTCCAAAACGACTTGCATTCGAATGTTAGCGTGAATAAAATCGCAGGAGAGTGGTAAGGTACTGTTTTCTATCAGTTTGCAAGCTGTGCACACAGTCCCAGTGTAGTTCGGCTTGGTTGTTCGCCTTTCGGAAGGTGCCGCTCTCTCCGGTTCTCGGAGGCGAAGAAGCGGCTTCTTCGCGCAAAGAGCATTGTGCCGGTCGCGGGGTGCTCCGAACCGCGGCTTCTGCCGAAAGAAGCCAAGGACCGGCGCTTAGCTCGGGCGAGTGCCGTACCTTCGTCTTTAGCGTCTCTTGTCGCCTACACTTAAGGAAAAAGCTTTTCCACTATGTCTCGCAAGGAGAAACTGTGCCAGTACAGAAATCATCTCCAATCGTGTTCTAGAGGTGCACGGAGCACTGCAGAGCGTTTTGCAAGAAGCAAAAGAAAGTAGTCCAAAACGACTTGCATTCGAATGTTAGCGTGAATAAAATCGCAGGAGAGTGCTAAGGTACTGTTTTCTATCAGTTTGCAAGCTGTGCACACAGTCCCAGTGTAGAGGTGCACGGAGCACTGCAGAGCGTTTTGCAAGAAGCAAAAGAAACTTGTCCAAAACGACTTGCATTCGAATGATGTTAGCGTGAATAAAATCGCAGGAGAGTGGTAAGGTACTGTTTTCTATCAGTTTGCAAGCTGTGCACACAGTCCCAGTGTAGTTCGGCTTGGTTGTTCGCCTTTCGGAAGGTGCCGCTCTCTCCGGTTCTCGGAGGCGAAGAAGCGGCTTCTTCGCGCAAAGAGCATTGTGCCGGTCGCAGAGCACTGTGCCGGTCGCGGGGTGCTCCGAACCGCGGCTTCTGCCGAAAGAAGCCAAGGACCGGCGCTTAGCTCGGGCGAGTGCCGTACCTTCGTCTTTAGCGTCTCTTGTCGCCTACACCTAAGCAAAAAGCTTTTCCACTATGTCTCGAAAGGAGAAACTGTGCCAGTACAGAAATCATCTCCAATCGTGTTCTAGAGGTGCACGGAGCACTACAGAGCGTTTTGCAGGAAGCAAAAGATGGTTGTCCAAAACGACTTGCATTCGAATGTTAGCGTGAATAAAATCGCAGGAGAGTGGTAAGGTACTGTTTTCTATCAGTTTGCAAGCTGTGCACACAGTCCCAGTGTAGTTCGGCTTGGTTGTTCGCCTTTCGGAAGGTGCCGCTCTCTCCGGTTCTCGGAGGCGAAGAAGCGGCTTCTTCGCGCAAAGAGCATTATGCCGGTCGCAGAGCACTGTGCCGGTCGCGGTGGGCTCCGAACCGCGGCTTCTGCCGAAAGAAGCCAAGGACCGGCGCTTAGCTCGGGCGAGCTCCGTTTCTTCGTCTTTAGCGTCTCTTGTTGCCTATATCTAAACAGTGTCCCTGCATCTCTCCTGTAGGCGCCTTTTAGGAGACCAGTGGAAGGCCACCATTAGGTCATGCCTAATCTATCTGTTCTCCAGGCTGAACAATCCCCATTTCTGCAACCCGGCCTCGTAGTTGAATTCAGGACCCTTACTTCTGCTTTCTTCCTCTTTTATGCACTTACAACTGCTCTTTCACCCAGGTTTTTAGTCATTCTAGGAATTGGGAATATTACAGCCATCACCATGGAAAACAAGTAACTTTTGAGTGCTCTTTACCCATCCCATTGTGTTAACTAGCAATACTATAAACTCTGCTGAAAATTAGCAAAGTTCAAAACTGTCAGCTGGGAGTGATTTTTCTCTCATCTCATTTGTCATCATATCTCAGCTATTATCAATATTTGGATTGTTTCTGAATAAACAATAAGTGGATATAAATGGTCTTTTCATCTGTTGTTATGTAGAGGAAAGATTTTATTTTGAAGCTTCAATTTACACAACTATAAAATGCATTTTAAAAATAAAGGGCAGATGAGATAAGTAACTGAGTACAAATGTACCTCTGAAAGACAATATGATCCCAAAACCAGTTATAAAATAATTTTCACAACTACTGAAAGAGCTAACTTTAATATCTTAGATGTCTGAAAACATAAAAGGCTCATGATTAAGCATATATTGGCATTATGTTTGAGAAACTTGTCAAAACAACCCATTTTTAATTTCATGATTATTAGCTTTCCATTGATAAAAAGCTTTTAAACAATGTCCTAGGTGGGGTCCTGGTAGTCACTGAAACAAACAGTCACTTACAGGCATGAAATACCACTTGGTAATCTAGCACGTTCAAGATTGCAAATATTGAATAATTGACATTAATGGATATTGCTGTTGACCTCATCTGTCTTCTTGTTTCAATCTAAGAGGGAACAAAACATTATCTAACTTCTGCCCACAGAATGGCAGGTATCACAGAAAGGAAAAATTCTTAATTAAAGGCAATTATGAAAATGTGGTCAGAAAGATGATGGTTTCCTCTGTATGGCCTCATCAAGAGCACACACTCACTGGAGAAACGTCACTTAGTCAGTGATGAAATGCAGATACTGCATTAATGCAGATGTCGCCTTGCTCTGCTCCTCAACTTCTTGAAGTGTTGGGAAGTCCATTTCCTTTCAGCATTGCTGCCTGACACTCAGGTAGGAGCTGCAGAGGGGGAAGTGCATGCTGGGCAGATCTTTCCTCGGGCACAGATGTGGCTTCCAAGCACATCTTTAAAAGAACCGTAGAAACATTCATGTAGAAACACACAAGTTTCAGCCGGCAGCATTTTCTAGATCTGTCCCTAACACACTAACCTTGTTCCAGTTTCCTAAGCAATGTCAACAAAAGAACAGTAAATCCTTTTCACATCATATTGTGCAGACAGACACACTTTAGTTATACAAATAGTCTTTCTCAACTCTTTTACCTTTTTAGAATTTCTGTAGGTTCTTAATGTTTCTTTTCAGCATGTGTTTTCTTCATTCTTCATTATACAGAGTTTAGTTGAATCAGCATTAGTGTTCTGTTTAATATTGTATTTCATTTTCCATACACTTAATTTTATTCACTGTACACACATCTCTCTTAATCCATTTAATGACTAATAATCTTGATGTGGCTTCTGTGTCTCTGCAATGATTATGGTTATATGCATTGCAAGAAAATGTTTTTCTGTAAATATAATTGATAGCCCTTGTTGTTTTTTCAGGAGGACTAATAAAACTGGTTAGCAGGCACATCTTCTAGTTGGAGCCTGTTAGAACCTTTACCTATTTTTTGTCTTGGGCATGGCCATGACTGTCTTGCAACATTTGTGAAGCTCTCTGCAAATTTTCCTATTTCACATTCTTTCGAATCACAGAATCCGCAACGTTGGAAAAGGCCGCTAAGTTTAAGCCCAACTATTAATTTAGTGTCACCAAGTTCACTGCTAAACCATGTCCCTATCAACACTCTTTTTGAACGCTTCCAGGGATAAGGATTCCACTGTTTCCCAGGGCGGACGGTTCCAGCGCCAAGCAACCCTTTCAGAAAAGACATATTTTTTCCCCCCAATATCTAATCTTAACATAATATTTATATGATATTTGATGTTGAATGAGTTTCATATCTCTTTCCTGTCCAGAAAGACAAATATCCTTCATGAAAAAAGGTGAAAAAGCCATTCTGAAAACACTATTATTTATAGAAGTAAAAATTATTCTGTCTGACTGAGAGAGATACCCAGTACTCATTGTAGCACAGGAAGTGAACAGAGAATATCCTGGTCTCATTGCTGCGCACTCTTTTTATCACACTGAGCTCTGGTCTTCTGCGACAGCTTGTGCTGATCAGTTGTGCAGGATTTTGCGCTTCTGGTAAAAGTATTCACCGTCCCAGATTTTCTGAATGTTAATTCAAGATAGCCTGCTCTTTCCTAAATAATGTGTGAGTGAAAGTAAGTCAAACAAAATAAAACATCAACAACACAAAAAAAAGAAAAAAACAGAAAAGGAAAAAAAAAAAGAAAACATAAACCCAAACAAAATAAACTCCAACAATAGCAAAAACACCCCCCAAAACCCCAAAACCTGAAACAAATGGAAGCAACCCAAAGGTTTTTATCTCCTTATGTACTAGTTCCTTTACTCCAGAAAGTTCTTCTACTCCACCGTTGTACTGCAGTTTAACTGCTAAACACTTCACTGAGTTTAAATTTCTATTCATTACTACCCACTGTAGCTGCTGTATTCTGCTGGGTTTTCTCCTTCACCTAATCATGGGAAGATGACTAAGTAGCATCAGTTCTTAGACAATGAAATTGAATCATTCTCCCAACCTATGAGTTTTGGCTCCTAACCAGAAGGCATACTGATATATCAAGTTGTTTGACACAGAGAGATGCTGTCAAGCTATTTCTAAATGCACTTTTAGATACTAAAGTTTCAGATTGGCAGCATGATGTTGCATTCCTAATTGATGTCAGATGCTCGTAATCACTGTTGACTTTAGGAGAGTTCATAAGTAACGCTTCCCCGTATGTTTTTAATGAATAATTTTCTTCTATCCTGTAAATGAATCTTCTCTGGTGTTAGCTTAGTTAAAGCAGTCTTAAGAAGTGGTGGTATAAAATCAGGCCATCTCAGACAACTGATACAATAAGAGAATATTAATTCATATTGTAATCTCAGGAGACTATTCCCTTTGATTTCATATTTTCTTATTTTGATCAATTCTTTTGAGGAAAATGTATTTTGGAGTTTCAGGATGAATGCCAAAAAGAACAGCATTTGAGGACCTATTTGATTTTCTCTGTATTCCCAAGTCCTACAATAGTGATGTTATGCATGGTTGGGATAAACTCAGTACACAGAAGAGGTTCCTTACCCTGAGCTTGCATCTGGAAGACAGAACCTCTTTTAATATATTCTAATATATTTTTATTTTTCACATCAGAGTTTTTGATTTAAAAATACGTAAAATGCCAAAGTATGTGTAGGTTTATGCATATCCAGGCTATAAAAACATCCTTGTCCCAATTACTTTACAGCTTCACCAGAAAAGAAAAGCATTGCAACAGAGAAATTCATATACAGAGAGATTAAGATTTATTATGCCGATGAGATTAAAATAAATTATGCGGTCTTCTGTTAGATACACATGAATTGATAACCAGTAATTTACTTCAAATAAATAATAACCAGTTCTGAAACTTATCCCTTGTCTGGATCAGATTGGTGGATCTGAGCAGTGATTATTTAACCTGAACAGAACTATGGTGATTTACATCACCTGAGCATGCAGCTTGCCTTTTGGTCCAAATAACTGGGCACACTCCCTGCCATTTATATGGATTTAAATCTCTCCTCACTAAAAAAACTCATTGCCTGGTATTTCCTCTTGCAGAGTGGAGATAAATAGCAGGGACAGTATATTTTGCACATAGGAAAATAGTCTTGCTTTCCATCTCTCTTGTGATGAGAGACCATGGAGTAAAAATCTACAGTCAGACAACAGAATCATAAAATCATGGAATGCTTTGGGTTGGAAGGGACCTCAAAGATCATCTAGTTCCAAACCCCGGAAATGGGCAGGGACACTTTCTACTAGGTTACTTAGACACCCATGCAAACTGGCCTTGAACACTTCCAGGGATGGGGCAGGCACAGCTTCTCTGGACAGCCTGTTCCAGCAGCTCACCACATGCACAACAAAGAATTTCTTCCTAATATCTAACCTAAATTTTCCCTCTTTCCATCTGAAGCCATTGCTCCCTGTCCTATTGCTACAGTTCCTGGATCCATCTCCAGCTTCCCTGTAGGCCCCTTCAGATACTGGGACCTTCTTTGAGGTCTCTACAAAACCTTCTCCTCTCCAGGCTGAATAGTCCAAACTTTCTCCCTGGAAGGTGCTCCAATATCCTTATCAACTTCATGCCTTCCTTTGGACTTGCTCCAGCAGTTTCATGCCCTTCAAATTTTGGGGACCCCAGCCCTGGATACAGCACAGCATGTAGCTTCTCCCAGCAGAGCAGAGGTAGAATCTCCTCCTTTGACCTGCTGGCCATGGGGCTTGGATGCAGCCCAAGATTTGTTTGGCATTTTGGGCTGTGAGCGCTCACTGCTGGTTCACGTTGAGTTTTCATCAACCAACACCCCCAAGTCCTTCTCCTCAGTGCTCCCAATCACTTCTCCACCCAACCTGCGGACAGACCTTCTACAAGGTGTAGAAACTTGCACT